>LPNX010538778.1:252479-285730 GCA_001517045.1 Pseudotsuga menziesii
TTCTATGTAGTGCACTTGATGCCATTTTGTGATCCATTTTGTACTATATATAGACTTTGCATATTATGTCTCTCATGGTTTGAAACTATAGCTTGGAATGTTAAATATATATATTTTTCATTAAAATTGCACTTTTTTTGTATTTTTAATAGTCCTGTTCATTGATAACAAACTGCTCCGGTTCATTACTGGTTCATTTAGATAATAGAGCCTCATTGATATTGTATTTTGTTTCAGAATCTGACATATGTGTTATGAGACATGACTATTTACTGTGGTGCACTTGGTGCCATTTTGTGATCTATACATGGTTTATGATATATATATTAGTAGACTTTGCATATTATGTCTCTAATGGTCGGAAATCATGCTTGGAATTTTAAATATATATTTATTTCATCAAAATTGCAAGTTTATTTTTTGTATTTTGGAATAGTACTGTTCATTGATATTAAACCGTTTTGGTTCATTACCGGTTCTGGTTCTGGTCCAATTTGACCTTTGACCTGTTCAACTCCCGTTTCCGGTTTTTAAAACATTGGGTCAAACATCCTCCCAAACTGAGCCATTCATATGACTATGAAGCATTTCCAATGGGCTAGGAGACAGCGCCCTTCTATCAAGGTGAAAACACTTTGGAGTAACTCCAAAATCTAACGAACACCATCAGCGATTTGTTAGCTTCAATCGTGTGTTTGGACCATATAGGACTCAATTTCAGATGCTTGACCTGAAAGGATGTTCAATGAATGCCTAGTATAAGGCATGCAAAATGGCAAGTGTGCCTTTGGGTGATCTTTAAGATAGCTAATTTTCTAATTCTTGGCTAAGAAGGTTTTAATAAGATTTATAGTTTTTCTTTTTTCTAAAATTTTCAAATGCTCATTTTTTATCAGATTTTAATATGCTGCATCTTTTTTCTCTGAGGTCACCTATAAATATGGTTAGATCTTAGCATTCCTCTGTGCTCCATGGGGGAAATGCTTTCTAGAATAATATTTTTATATTTTGCTATCTCCTCTTAATCTCTTGTGAGTTTTATGGATTTAAACATAGTTCTGTGTATTGGACAATTATTCAGGTCCAATCCCTGTGTTTACAACACTTCTTCTCTCTGCAATGTTGTCTCAATTAACATGAAACCTGTCCCGCTTGGATAGCTTTTCGCAAACCTGACTAATTGATCTTTTGGAGAATGTTTTTATACTTCCTTCCATCAAGATTTTCCTTTGTTCCTTAGTTTGCTTGTTCTCAGTTCTTCTGTTATAACCTTTATGTTTTTATACATTTTTGCAACTTGAACATGGTTGTGCCATCTATTGGAGATCCTCAACAGTTTAAGTTCCTTGCAGGCTTTCCGAAAGTAGTGGTTTTGAGTTCTTTCTTGAGCATGCATTACATGTAGCTTTTGATTACTGAATGATCTTATGCAATTTCAATTTTGCTGTATTATTTTGAGGCTGTCTGGTTGTCTAAGTTTTCTGTGTGAAAATGAATGGCTTTTTGAATAGGTTCTGTTTATGATAGTGTTGACGACGTTGTCAACTTTTGAAAGTTATAAAAGAATAGTTCCTTTAAATGATTTGGTCACGTACATGGAAAGATGGCGTGAGTCAGGGTGCTTCAATTGTTTCTACAAATTGATGAGGGCACAAGCTATACCATACTTGTGATTGGAATTTTCCGTAACCAAGATTTATGTTTTGGACGACGGTGATGCCATTCTAATAGTCTGCTTATGTGCTGCTACAGTTTCCTTACCAAATGGGCAGGTCTTCCAAAGTGGGGTATTAGGTGGATATAGTCATAGAGTTGAATATTCTCATCTCCTACAATGTGCGAGTGTAGGAAGTTGCCTTTCACTATTGTTTTATAGTCTACTCACCAGGCTTTCCCGTAGAAGCTCATTAATTGCCACAGGTTTATTTGCAACTCAGATATAGTTCAGAATTTTCGGTTTAAAAAAATCATAACAGACATTCTAACCCACTGTAAAAAATATGAAAAACAGACACATTTAAGCCCACTGTATTGCATATGATATTTATTTTATGTCTTAATGCAGGAATGGTATTTTTCAAATCCAAGGATTATGAAGATGCTGTGGCAGACCTGGATACATGTGTACGGTTGGATAAGGGTAATAAGTCTGCATACAGTTACATGGTAGGCTTCAATACTTGTTGATTTAGTAAAATTCTGTTGAAAATTTCCGTTTATTGGATCCAACTATATTCTTAAAATTCATATGCACTCTGAAAGGGATTAGCACTGGTATCTGTTGGCGAATACAAGAGAGCGTTTGAGGCACATGAAAAAGCATTGCAGCTTGATCCGAATTTTAGGGAGGGATGGTGTCATATGGCACAGGTAGCTTCCTGATCTTTTTGTCCTCCATCTCAGATAGGCTTTATGCTTTCAGATTTGAATTAGCATTGTGCCAGTTTTGGTGGTGATTGGAGAACATGAAAAAATAGGTCAAAATTAGGGATTTTATTTTTAGAAAATCCTATACATTTATGGGATCATGTGGTTATGGAGAAGAAAACCCAGAAAATCTAAGTGATTTTGATAAAGTGCATAATTAGGGTTCCTGTCAGTGCTAAAAAATACATGTACTCAAGGATTTGCTTTTCCAGCAATTGATATGTTTATCAGTTTTTCGATGATTCTGGGCACTTTGATATTTTGTGATGAAGTGTATTTGCAGTGGTAGAGATGAGCAGCATGTGCTTTTTTTCAGGATCTTGTATTTTGACCTAGTTGATGGGCACCCTACTTGTGGATAAGTGGAGGCTATTCTGAGCTAAGAAGGGTGTGTCCCAGTTGAGAAGTGTCTTGGAGGATGAGGTTGCTTGCTTTCAAGTTTCAAGTAACTGCCATGTGCCATCTATTCTTCACTATGTGTGCCCCACTTGAGAACTTCATCTTTGGCTTGGTTTATAATCCACGCTTTTTCCAGGTTGACTTGTACTCCAAGCAGGCTTCTGTTCTAGTATGTTGCTTTTGGTAAAACACTTGAAACTGTCCAATTACAAGATATTGGCTCACTGTTGCCACTATCTGGGTTTTCTATGTTTTGGTTTTGTGCATGCTAGCCACAGGAGGGGCTTCTGAATGATCTGAGATAGATTATAAATTCTAACATGCAAAACTAATCTCAGATCTGTGAACGACAGCTCCCTGGGAAATATTATTTATATTATTGCATGTTAATTAAATGGACAGCAATCCTAGGAGTACAAAGTTACACATAAAATAGCCTCCAATCTTTGTTTTCATTGCGAATCTATGATTTCTAGAAACATATAATTCTGTTCTCTAGAATTCTGTGGATGTTCTCGCAGTCCTCATGGTACTGCTGGTTCATGGGGTAGGACTTGGGTTTTGGGGAAGGGTAGGTGGATTGGGTGGAATGGGTGTAGGATTTAAGGGTAGCTTCCCAAATGGTTGATGAAACACAAGTGTACTTGGTAGAGGAAGATTCGAGGGATGCAAAGCAAGACTTGGATGTGTGCATCTAGCAAGGGTGGAAGTGAAGGTGTCGGCACCCCCTTGGCAAAGAGAATATTGTTCTGAGGTGGGCTTGTAGAGGGAAAGGTTGGGGGTGGTGGGGTGTTAATCTGAAGGAAGGAGAGAAGAACATGGTTAGAAAAAGGTATATGGGTTACGAAAGGCGATGAATAAAGGGGAGTAGGTTCTGTCTGGAAAGAAAGTAATCCATTGCACTTGCATCGCCACAGTGGGGCTGACAAGTAAAGAAGTTAGATTTTGAGAAAAAGGGGCGGCCATTGAGGATTGGAAGCTCTGTTAAACTAGTAGCAACAAGGAAGGTATTTCCGCATGCATGTGTTCTTGCATGCAGAAGACTTAAATTAGGAAACTAATTGTATTTAATTTACTTTTCCTAAGTTTACTTTGGAAAATAAATTAAAGTGATCTAAATTAACTTTAGTGAAACACTAGTTAAAGTGAAAGTGAAATTAGGGTTTTTTATTTACCACTAGTTAAAGTGAAAGTGAAATTAAGGTTTTCGCTTTAGCTAAAGTTATAAAAGAGAGATCAATTGGTGGAGAGAACACACACACTTGTATTCTGACAAACATAGGATACATACAGGGAGAGAAAGTCAGACAGAGGATTTAGCTGAGAAGACGGAGGAGCGAGCAGCAGGATCACCGAGCTTCGTACAGCTGGGTCATACACTCACAAAAGAGGTTGTTGAGGTTTAGCTGGGATTTGCCCAGTGATTCTGACGGGTACTGCATTCGCCAGGTTTGGGTGAATTTGCAGTGATTGTAAAAAGTTCCATATTTTCTCATAATAAAATCTATATCTGACTGCTGCATCGATTTTCCCATCTTGGGTTTTTCTTGGGGTTTCCATACCCAAAATAAAAGTATCAATATTGTGATGTGATGTGATTTATTTCTCAATTTTATATTTCGTTGCATACTGTAAAAGATATTCATGGGTGGTTATCAGGAGAGATTTGCATGTACTGTTTAGCCCTAGTTTGAATATAAAAGGAAAATTTACATGGTATCAGAGCTCTAGTGAGATAAAGCTGAGAGATTTGCAGCAACAGTGATAGATCATGGGCAGATCTATAAGAAGATACAAACCTAGACTTCTAGATCTAGGGTTTGACAGGTACACTTAACTATGCCTGTGTAGTTGAGAGTTGAGGATAGACTCTAGGGTGCTCAAAACTTTCTTACATGGAAAGAAAGTATCACAAGGATCTTGGACGTTAGTGATGCAGAGGAGCACAGTGACTCCATGAAGGTTGCACCCACAGATCCGATAGATCTAGTAGCTTGGAAGAAGATTGATTCCAGAGCCATGCTGATTATCATGGATGTAGTGAAGGACCATATAGTCCATCAGCTTTCTGGTAAGAAGACCGCAACAGAGATGTGGACGGATTTGGAGAGTTTGTACCAAAGCAAGAACGAGAACCGGAAGATGGTGTTGCAAGAAAGGATGCGCAGCACCAAGATGGCCAAGGGAGGAGTGGTGCCTTATCTCACGAGGCTCACACATATCAGGGATGAGCTTGGAGCTATTGGATCTAAGACAATGGATGAGGAGCTAGTTTGGATAGCCCTCAATGGCTTCTCTAAGCCATGGGATACCTTTGTCAAAGGTGTTGTGGCTAGGGAGAAGCTCCCTGATTGGCAGAGACTATGGGATGACTTTGTGTAGGAGGAGACTCGCATGGGTCAAGGATCAGGCTCATCTAGCAGTGCCCCACAGATTGTCTATGAGGAGGCTCTAGCCCTTACATGGAAGAGTAAGGGGAAGGCAAAGAGGAAGAAGGATGGTAAGAAGAACCTTGACGTGTCAAAGGTCAAGTGTTTTATCTTCCACAAGCAGGGACACTTTGCCTCCCAGTGTCAAGACAGGAAGGAGAAGAGTAACACTCAAATGGCTGAATCTACAGAGGTGGATGAGTTCAGCAAGAATTTCAATGAGGATTTTTGCTTGATAGCTTGCATGGAAAGCACCATAGGGAGCATCATATGGTACATTGACAGTGGAGCATCTAGCCACATGACTGGACATAAGAGATTCTTCAGAGACCTGTAGAATGGTGGAACAGGGATCCACGTTGAGCTGGGTGATGATGCACGGTATCAGGCACAGGGAGTTGGCACTGTTTCATTTGAGAGGGAGTCTGGAAAATCCCTCAGTTTTGCTGATGTGTTATATGTTCCTGGACTGACCAAGAACCTTATATCAGTCTGCACTCTGGAGGACAAAGGATATCAGGTGAAGTTCCGTGACCATAGAGTGTATATTAGGCCCAAGGGGCCAGATAGGAGCTTGGATCGAGTGATTGGCAAAAGGAGCGGGAAAGTGTACAGATTACACTTTGAGCCTGCAAAGGCTCTAGTCAGCAGCAACAACAACAGTCAAGGTGAGTTGTGGCATAGGAGGATGGCACACTTACACGATGAAGCACTGAAGCATCTGAGACAGGCAGTCATTGGAGTTCCTCAGGTACAGGAGAAAAAACATAACCACTGCAAGGGTTGTGCTTTGGGGAAGAACATCAAGAAGCCTTTTCCACAGAGTGAGCACAAGTCTAAGGAGCCTGTTATGACCCGCCTTGTAGTTGCCTGTGTGAGGTGGATCCAGGATGGATGGTAGAGGGCAAGCAACTAAGGGGTGAACCACGACTGCCTAGACTCCCAAATGGATGGTTGCCATGCCAATCAAGGTAGCCTTCACTTTATGTTATCCTAGTCCAAGACAACATTGGGGGAGACCCGGATTTGCTCTCGACAGGAGAGATCAGACCTAGACACGAGAATAGATCAAATGGGGCTTTAGAGTATGTAAGGTGCAAGGTAAATGGAAACCCTAGCTCTAGGGTTTAGGTACTAGCAACTGATGGAGATGACCACTGTCTTGGGAAACGTAACTGTGAAAGGGTAAGCAAGGACAGAGTTGGGACTGTCTAGTACCAAGGAGACATACTCAGTGAAAGGTAGGTAACTTGATTTGTAAATGAATGTTGGCAAAGGAAATGGGAGTGAGGTCAAGTTAGGGCTAGTGTTAGCTGGGAGATCAGTGCCTTATGTGCATTGGGCAATGGAGTCAGCATCAACCCAACGTTTCAGTGAGCCCACCTAGAATATACCTTGATCTATGGACCCAAAAAGGATTTAGCCCGGAAAAATCAGGTTACAGGAAAACCAGCTCAATGGAGGGCTAACGCTAGGGCTTGGAGAAGCAGATCTGCAGTTCTAGGGTCACCAGGAGGCTAACAACTCAGCATTGAAGGAGAAATGAGGTCAGGGTAACCTGATCTACAAACCCAAATCCGAAAATCAGCAGAAAAATCAGATCTGGAAAAGTGAAAATCTGATGAGGGGGCTAGGGGGGTTGAAAACCAATTTTTCAGATCTAGGGCAACCCGGAAGGAACTAGCTCAGCGTTGGGGGTGTTCTGGAGTGCTTAAGCCTTGATCTATCAACCTATCTTGTCAGATTTCAGAAAAAGTCAAATCCGAAAAAGTCCAGTTTTCAGTGAGGGCGCTAGGGCTGTTTTAGTCAAAAACTCAGATCTAGGTCAAACTGCCAAGAATTTGGATAGCGTTGGGGTTGATTTGGACTGTGTGGGACCCAATATATCCGTCTATGAAGTCAGAATTCAGAAAAAGTCAAAACTCTAGCAGGTCAAATTTTCAATGGGGGTTTATGTAGTTTTCTGGCTAAAAATCAGATCTAAGTCAAACTAGTAGGAGTTTGACCAACGTTGCAGCAGATTTAATGAATGGGAGGCCCGATCTATGAAACCTAGAAATGGTTTGGCCAAAGATCAGACTATTCCCAGATTTAGTGCTTTTTAGGGTTTTTAGTATTTATGAGTTTTTAGAAAATTTGAAGTAAAACAAGGTACAATGGAATAAGATCTGAAGAGAAGAGACTTACTTGGAAATGCTTGTAGAAGTCTTTAATAGTGATGATCTTTGCTATCCCGATCAATTCTGGAAGATCCCAATGATTTCTATGAAGGATGTAAGCCACAAGCCACCAATGCGCCCCCTATCCTGCATGAGCAAACGTCAACAATATCAGATTTTCCAATACGAGATAAAGAAACCAAATGCTACAAGAAATTAGAACGAAGTACTCATAGATCAAAATGAAACTAATGAAAACCCCCTGATCTAAGACAAAGAAAACCAAGCAAGTTGACGTCCCCCCGGCAAAAACGCTCCAGCCAAAACGCACTCCTGTAGGCAAAACAATGATAGCAAAACAATATAGATCTCACAAGAATTTCCACAATGCTAGGAAGCTGAAGATTATCCAATCACCATTTGAGAACATCAGCTGCAAAGCAGATCTAGAAAATATCCACAAAAAAGTCTTTCTATTATTCAGATCCAAGAGCCAAAGACCCCTTACAAATGAGAAGCTCTCTCCTTTAAATAGAAATGAGAGAACCATAATCATAACCGAATCTTAACCACTTTCAAAATGAGTGGCTAAGATTAAAAAATAAAATGTTTTAATCAATGGTTGAGATGAGCTCAACATACAATACATGGATCAATATAACCATAAAGTATCAAAGTGGACTAAATCACCCATAACGAGGGTACCCCTCTCAACAAGAAATAAATGAAGCACATGGTGGGTCCAAGGAGTGTTGACTAACTCCCTCTGGGTCTCCCCATGGCACAGTAAAATAATATAATATTTTAATTCGTTGACTTTGTGACTCCTTGAGGAAATCGTGAGCCTCCTAAAAGCTCTAGAAAATAATATAAAAATGCCAAAAAATAAGTGTGCGCCCAATCAGGTGCTGCAACTGCTAGAGAAGGTGTGGAAGACATCACTCTCATCATTGTGACTCATCCCATGCCATTTCTTTACCTCAGTAGCCCAAATCGATTTCTTCAATAGCCATTTAATCATTTTTAATCTGCCTCGGGAAACGTGATCCTGCCAAAACAGCCTCCTAGGGTGCCTGTGTTGTCAAACTGAGCCCACCAGGCTCTCTGGGATGGGGGTACTATGGTACAAACAAGTGGCTGCACCCCCTATGCCCATACAACACCCTAGGAGATCAAACTAAAACATCTCCCTGCTTAGACATATCAACCTGTGAAGAAAAACTGCATCAAAAAGGCAGAATGAGCCTGATCATATATGCAAGTGCCTGGAACTAGGAATAAACTGTCTCATTGGACTCAGAGAGCCCAAATCGATCTAAGGTGTATACTCATACCCCTCACAGGTCTCTATCTGATCATCAATCATATCCAATAAACAATATAACCATTTGTAACTCATCAGACACCAATAATAACTCAGACTGTCATCCATCTACTGCAAGTGTTAAAAGGATAAGACATTCTCTACAACTCATTCAAGTAACAATCACAACAAGTAGCATTCATTTCACTGGCGGTACATCAACCAATACATATATAAGGCTTTATTTATTATCACTCAGACTTAGACTTTCAAGACTATACTCACTTCATAGTTGTAGCCAATTTGCTAGTGAAGGGTGAAGAGTGAAAATGACAAGGCTAAGGCAAATGATGAATTCCTACTTAACATCATGACACTTTGGATAATGGAAAGGGAATACTCACTATAACCAATGTCGGACAAACAACGACACGATGAATGGCAGTGCCTCACAAATGGGTGAGTTGTTTAGAGAGTGCTTATTCAACTTAGGCATCATGACTACATCAAGATTGATCCAAGTTCATTAGGACCATCATTTTATTCCATGGCCTTTTTGGCCTATATGACCCTTTGGGACTTCACTAGTGCTTAAAAGCACAGCTAATCACAACTTTCATCCGGGACATATTTATTTTTATAAGGTCAGCAATATTTGGATACAACATATTTTTAACCATTGCTTTTTTGGACCTTTCTTATACTCTTCAAGGAGTATTTTAGCATTTCATTGCTCTTGCCCTCTTTACATATGTTAAGAAACACAGTTTTATCATTTTCATTTTCCATGGGAGCATATTCAATATTTCCAATACATGTAGTACATGAGCTTTCAGTTTTAGCCAACAACATCTCAAGTGACCAGGGGGAGTTCTGCATAGTGCCAAACATCGGGACAACCGACCAAAGGCAAGTTTTGTCACCAACTCAGAGCCGAGACACAATATAAACAGGGAGGCTTGGATGGGTGAAGACAATGAATGATCCTCCATGCCATAAGTCAAGAAGTCAGTCGGGTTGAAAATTAAACTAGAAGGTAATGGATGGGTGAAGACAATGAATGATGGAGCCAACACTAGCAAGCTAAAACAATGGTAGGAATGACTACCTCTATTCTCCCTAAGGAGGGTAAAACCAATGAGTATAGATCAGGAGCTTCCAAGTCTAAGTAGGGACATCAATACATAGTACAAAATACATCCAGTCCATATAATTATGACCGCCAGATCATGATACCACAAGTTAATACATGTCACAAAAATCACTATAAGAGCAATGATAACCATAACACAATATAAAAAGCTGAGTCATAATCATGCAATATAATCCATCTGAAATATCATCTGTCCAATGAGAAAGCATTGATATAAAACTGGGCATCAATAACTGCTCTGTAATGACTAAATGGCTACATCGGTCCTCAAATCTGAGTGTCCTGAGACTCAGTCCTGACATGGGAGAGTACAATAGTCCACAAATACACTAATGATCCGGCAAAACTGCTCATCTCAGCATCTCATATGTAAGAGATCTGGCTGAAAAAAGTACTGTGTCTGAAAAATTGAATATGGTAGCCTGGCTACTATATATGTGATAACAGAGCCCTTGGACTTGGTGCATTCGGATGTATGCGACCTATGAGTGTCCATTCGTTCAGTGGTTACAGTTACTGCGTAACCTTCATTGATGACTATTCCAGGAAGACCTGGATCTATTTCCTGAACGCAAGTCAGAGGTCTTTGAGAGGTTCCGAGAGTTTAAAACTCTCGCGGAGAACTAAACAGGAAAGAAGATTTAGGTGTTGAGAACAAACAACGTGGGCGAGTACACCTCCAATGAGTTCATGGAGTATTGTTCGACAGAGGGGATCAAGAAGGAGCACACTGTGCCCCATACCCCATTGCAGAATGGAGTTGCAGAGCAGAAGAACAGGGCGATGGTCGGAGTAGCTAAGGCCATGCTTCTTGATCAGGGATTACCACTATTCCTCTGGGCCGAGGCATACAGGACTACAGTATACATTCAGAACAGGTGTCCCCACACAGCTTTGGGGAGGAAGACACCAGAGGAGGTCTTCACAGGCACTAGGCCAGATGTGATTTACATTCACATATTTGGTAGGGTCTGCTATTGTCATGTTCATGGTGACAATAGGAAGAAGCTGGACCCTTCTGGAGAGAATGGGTTACTTGTGGGTTACAACGAGATTTCGAAGGCATATAGAGTTTACATTCCTGCTCGCAAGAGAATCATTGTGAGCAGGGATGTCCAGTTCGATGAGGACAGGGCCTTCCGGAGATCTCTGGACTTACCAACAGAGCAGCAGCTAACACAGGAGTTGGGAGTCAAGTTGGAGGAGCCAGATGTATAGGTACAGGTACAGACATAGAGGACAGGTTTTGGTGGTCAGAGGGAGTCAAGTGGACAGGATCCTACATTCATTGAGGATGAGATGCAACAAGAGACGAATATCCAGCAGTCGCAGGTTGACACTATTCCAAGGCCTAAGTGGTTTAGGTCCACAGTACAAGATTCCAAGCAGGTCGATCCTCCATAGAGATCTTTTAGATGGAGTGTACCACCAGAGAGGCTTAGTTACATGGCACAGATGACAGAGTTGATTAAATCTGAACCTTCCAGCTTCGGGGAGGTTGCACAACATGATGTGTGGCAGGAGGCTATGGTTGAGGAGTATGTTTCCATTATGAAAAACTAGGTATGGGAGGTTGTGCTGAGGCTACAAGGGAATAAGGTGGTGGGATCCAGATGGATCTACAAGGTGAAGCATGCTTCGTGGCAAAGGGGTTTTCACAGCAGGAGGGTATTGATTATGAGGACACCTTCGCCCCTGTTGCTAGGTATTCTTCCATTCTGACCATTATCTCACTAGCAGCTGAGATGGGTTGCCGTGTCCATCAGATGGACTTCAAGACTGCCTTTCTCAATGGAGTGATAGAGGAGGAGGAGTATATTGAGCAACCAGAGGGTTTTGATGTTGGAGAACAGGGAGACGCATGTATGTAGACTGCATTGAGCTCTTTACAGACTCAAGCAGGTACCTCGAGCATGGTACTCGAGGATTGACAACTATCTACGGGAGATGGGATTTCAGCGGAGTGAGGCTGACCACAACCTATACTTCTTGATAGGTGAGGTGCCTCTCATACTGGTCCTATATGTCGATGATCTCTTTTTGACAGGAGATGAGAGGCTGATTGGAGACTGCAAGTCCAACCTTCCAGTGGAGTTTGAGATGAAGGACCTTGGGCTGATGCATTACTTTTTGAGCTTGGAGGTTTGGTAGAGAGATGGATAATTCTTCATTGGACATGGGAAGTATGCAGTAGAGATCCTGAAGAGATTCAGGATGGAGAACTGCAAGCATATGGCCATACCTCTAGTTTCCAACTAGAGGAGGATTGATGCATCAGGGTTAAACAGATTTGATCCGACCTTGGATCGCCAACTTATCGAATTGCTTATGTATTTGGTCAACACTCGACTAGACATCAGCTTTGCAGTCATCTCTTTGAGTTAGTTTATGGTTAGTTTATGGTTGACCCTTGGAGAGTGCATTGGACGGTTGCAAAGCACATACTTCGCTACATCAGAGGTACAGTGGAGTATGGATTGGTTTATTAGCACAGGGGGTGTACAATTAGTAGGTTTTAGAGATGCTGATTGGGAAGGATGTGTAGAGGACCGAAAGAGTACTTCAGGTTGTTGTTTCAGCATTGGATCAAGGGTTGTCTCTTGGTTCAGTAGGAAGCAGAAGTTAGTTACATTGATCTCGGCAAAGGCTGAGTACATACATGGTAGCCAGTATGGCTGCTTGTGAGGGTATGTGGTTGAGGAAGTTACTTGCAGGGTTGTTCGAGTGTGAGCTAGAGGCTACAATAGTTCACCGTGACAATCAGAGTGGCATCCTGCTATCTGAGAATCCAGTGTTCCATGATCGGAGCAAACACATAGACATCAAATACCACTTCTTGAGAGATTGTGTTCAGAGAGGAACCATTCGGTTGGAGTACATACAGACAGATGAGCAGGTGGTAGACATTTTCACCAAGGCACTTTGCAGGCAGAGTTTTGTGAAGTTCAGGGATAAGTTGGGATTGCTATCGAATCCCTTCCTCGTTGAGAGGGAGTGTTAAACTAGTAGCAACAAGGAAGGTCTTCCTGCATGCATGTGTTCTTGCATGCAAAAGACCTAAATTAGGAAACCACTTGTATTTAATTTACTTTTCCTAAGTTTACTTTGGAAAATAAATTAAAGTGATCTAAATTAACTTCAGTGAAACACTAGTTAAAGTGAAATTAAGGTTTTTGCTTTACCACTAGTTAAAGTGAAAGTGAAATTAGGGTATTTGCTTTACCTAAAGTTATAAAAGTGAGATCAATTGGTGGAGAGGACACACACTTGTATTCCGATAGTGATAGGATACATATAGCGAGAGAAAGTCAGATAGAGGATTTAGCTGAGAAGATGGAGGAGCGAGCAACAGGATCACCGAGCTTTGTACAGCTGGGCCGAACACTCACACAGGAGGGTGTTGAGGTTTAGCTGGGATTTGCCCAATGATTTTGACAGGTACTGCATTCGCCAGGTTTGGGTGAATTTGCGGTGATTGTAAAAAGTTCCATATTTTCTCAAAATAAAATCTATATCTGATTGCTGGACCGGTTTTCCCATCTTGGGTTTTTTTGGGGGTTTGCATACCCAAAATAATAGTATCAATAATGTGATGCGATGTTGTGATATATTTCTCAATTTTATATTCCGCTGCATACTGTAAAAGATATTCATGTGTGGTTATCAGTAGAGATTTGCATGTACTGTTTAGCCCTAGTTTGAATTTTAGAAGGAAAATTTACAAGCTCATGGGATTCTCCGAGCCATAGGAAGTGCTTGTTGTACCCTGCAAAAAGCCCGAAAGCATTGTTAGATGTTTGGTGAAGTCCCACTAAGTTTGGATCGATCTATTGAAAACCGAACACTTCCTCAAAGCGATGGTGGAAAAGGACCTGAAGGGATTTAGTGTGGGCAGTAAAATCAACCAATAGGATGACCTCTTCCACAATTGAATACTGAATGATACCAGAATACAAATGCAGGTATGAGTTTTCGTCAAAATCTCTATGAATAGTGAAATGAGGACGGGGGAAAGTAGCAGTTTGGTATATAGGTCTAGGAAGAGGGGGTAAACTGTTGAGCCTGACCCACATGAACCTGTCAAACTCATCCACTGCTACCAAAGATACTCTGCCTTGGATGGAGTCTTTGGCTAGGCCATAGTTTTAAAAACTGGAATCAAAATTGGTCGTGTTGATCAGTTTAGTCATCATTAGCCTTGAACCGCGACAAAACTTAGCTCGGAGACCAGTTCGGTACCGGATTGGCCTGAACTGGTTGAGTTTGTCAACAATTAGCCGTTTTGACCTCTCTATAGCCCCTGTGACGTCAAAGAGGAATAAATTACATCTTTAAAGAAAAAACCTAAAAGTACTAAACCTTAAAAACAAACTAAAAATAGACCCCCCCTTCCATTTGGGTCGCACTTCTCATTTATCATTTGTGAGTATTTGGATCTTCTTATGGGCTGTTGGCATCTCAATTAAAACTTAAAAGTCAAGACTTAGGAGGCTTCAAAATCTGAGAGATGTAGCGCACTCTATGTCATTTTGATACATTGTGTCTTGACTCTTGAGTCCTTGACCCATACATTTTGTGTGTGTGTATAGACTTTGCATATTTTGTCTCAAATGGTTTGGAATCATAGCTTGGAATCTTTAATATATATATATATGTTTTTATTAAAATTGTAATATTTTGTATTATTTTTAGTAGTTTGAGTCGTTAAATTCAAACCAATCCAAGTCATTGCCGACTTTGAGTTTTAAAACATTGGGTTAGATAGCCCATCCTGCTTGAACCTATGACCCCACTTGAAGACCTAGTTTTCGGTCAATAGGAGGAAAAACCAATGATAAGTACTATGTATGGAAGTGGTCTGACAATGCTTTTATGGGTCTTGACTCTCAATAATAAAGAGGAGATCAGATGAACCAATAACATTTTACAACATGCCAGTCAAAGACGAGAATGACCCATTACCATTCCATCACCTCACTTAAATCCTCAATGCATACCGTCTCCTCTAGTGATCTCACCATTGAAAGAATTCAGGTTGAGAGTACCTAGGCGGCGGGTAGTCCCAAATAATGGCCAGGAGGTCTTTCATGACTGTCCATTCTGTTAAGTTTTTAGCATTATCATGATACTTTTTAAAAATTGCAGACTGACATAAAGAACTGGAAAGTGCAATAAACAACATTCATCACATCAACACAATGGACACAAGAGGTTTTCACTGGGGAAACCTTTAAAGGACAAAACCCCCAAAAATCATTAGTAATTCATCTCGTAAATGAGATGACTGAAATTCTTCAAAAAGCTCCACAAAGCCCAATAGGGTTAACCACAATACCAGAAGATCATTTTTCCAAATACATACAAGAATGCCCAATTAGGGATTTTTCAGAAATTAGGGCTTGTGGCCCTTTTCTCTCTCTTGCCCAACAAGCTGCCCAGAAAGATTGTCAACTGCCCGGATCTGATCTGTACTTGTCAGTCTGTTGGCCGTCCGTACGGATCTGCTGCCCGACTGTCTGTTTACCTGCTCACTACCCGTTTACCTGCCCACGCTGCCTGCAGTTTGTCTGACTGAGTGTTTGGCAACCTTACTGCTGCCCGGAGGGCTAACAGCCCTAGCCTGTGGGCTGCCTTAAGGCATGTGCAGACCCAGGCTGCTACAGGACCCTCACGGGTTTGCCTACAGGCTGCCCGGAGGGCCTGTCTGGCCACGACAACCCTCTTAGAGTCTGCCCGTAGGCTACCTGAGGGTTGGCCGTGGGCCAAACCCTCACGGGTATTCCTGTTACAAGCTGCCCGAGGGTGCCGAGAGGAGCAGTGCCTTAATATGGCCTGCCCGAAAAATAGAAGAGGACAACTCGTGAAGGAGAGGGTTGCCCGAAAACTGAAAACCCTTGTTGCCCGGAATGTGAGAAGCTGCTCGTAAATGGTGAAGGCTGCTCGAAGATGGATATTATTGCCCGAAGATGAAGATGGAGGGTTTTGACAGAAACCCTTAGTGCTGGAAAAGATAAGAAACCCTAGCTTAGGGTTTGTCTTTAAGTGGATGATGATGCCCTAGCTAGACTCATCCATGCTAGGGCACAATCATAAACTTTCTTCTTCACCTGTGAGATCTTCTGATTTGCAACAGTACTTGTGAGAGCAAGTGTGTGTTATAATGAATTGGCTTGATCTTCTTTTATATCCTTTGAGTCACCTGTGAGCAATGTTATTGGAACCGGACCGGTCATCGAACTGGCAAAGCCCAAAATGTGAACCGACAAAAAACCGACTGACTAAAAAATACATAAAATATTCATATTTTGTAAAAAAACATGTATATTCATGTGCATACATATGATTCCAAACCATTAATACACATGTGCAAGGTTTCTCATTTATATAGCAAATATGGGTGCAAATATCCAAAATAGCACCTAGTGCAATACATCTCTGAGGTTCTGAACCAAAGTACATCAACAAAGAGGCTCTAAATGGCCCCTACAATGCAAAAATAAACCATAGTACTAATGAATAACAATAAAGTGATCATATGGCACTACCCTACTAGCTACTGGTACTAGAGTCTAGTGTCTAGTAGTCTACTACTCGTTATCATTGTCCTCCTCATCGTCATCCTCATCCTCTTACTCTTCATCCTCTTCAGGAGTGGGATTCTGAGCCCCACTTGATTCCCCTGGCCCTGAAGGTGGAATCTCTGGAGGTGGGTCCAAATCCAACCATGAAAGGTCTTCATTATCAAATATTGGTGCTTGAGTCTCCACAACCCACTCTAATGATGGATCAAAGTCATCCAAGGTTATGTTGCCTGATGCTGGTGTCTTGTTCAACAACTGGTTACGCCTTAGCCTAAGATTGTACTGGGTGGGGGGGTCTTTAAATAGTGTTAGGATAGGCTTAGGATTAGGTTAGAAGCATATGTTAGGTTTTATTTTGTGTTTTTAAAAAAAAAATTGAGTTACGAAAGTCCCAGTCCTAGACCGGTCGGTTCAGTCGGTTTTGACCAGTTCCGTACCCGGTTTGGAAAAAAATCCTGTATGGGGAAATTTTTTTATTGACCGGACCGACCGGTTTTGCCGGTTCCGATAACATTGCCTGTAAATGGGCCAAAATTAAAAATCTCAAAATAATAAAATTTTATTCTTTTCTAATTTTGACTTGTGCCTTTAGTGGTGTTAAAGCTCTTTTTGCACTTTCACTTTTACACCTTAGTGGTACTAAGGGTCTTCATGTATTTTTGACTTTTGTTTGTCTTCTTTAAGTGCCCCTGCGGTCATCACCTGTGGTCAACGTGGTCTTTTATCCCATTCAAGTACATCATCATAAACCAAGAGAATTACTAATGCTTTTATCTCACACTTTGTGTGACACCGAGATAAGGTACTAGGGTGTCTTAACCAAGGGTAGGTAAGCCTTAGAGAAGATTACAAAGCCCATTGATCAAGGGTCACAGTGTCACACATGCCTAGACCAAGTCTAGGGCTTATAGTGCCTACCTGGTAAGAGACCAGGTGCTTCAGCCATAGGCTGCATAATTTTACACTAGGTCAAATACTTGGTAACAGACCAAGCGCCTCCATTCTCCAAGAGAATGGCCCCCCAACCTCGAGTTGAGTCCTGGTAACTAACCAGGTGCCTTCATTCAAAAGAATGGCTACTCAGAACTAAGCTGAGTCTACTAGTACTAGATTGGTCCACATCGTGGTCCTGGACCAGATTTCTACCATTCAACAGAATCGTCACTCAACACAAGGTTGAGTTCCCCTAGGGCAGAGCTGGGCCCATATCATGGTCAAGGACCAGATATCATCATTCAACAGAATGATCACTCAACACCGGGTTGAGTTCACACTGTGGTCCTGGTCCAGGTGTCCCCATTCTCCTGAGAGAATGGCTCTCGATGCTGCTGGTTGTTCAATGTAGACTTCCTCCCCAATCTTACCATTGAGAAAGGCAGTCTTTACATCCATCTGATGTAACCTCCATCCAAATACTGCAGCAAGTGAAATGCTGGTTCTAATGGTAGTATACCTGGAAACAGGAGCACATGTCTCATCATAGTCAATGCCCTCTTTCTGAGTGAAGCCATGAGCTACTTATTTGGCTTTATACCTCCACACTCCCATATGCAGCATGCTTGATTTTATAAAGCCATCTAGAAGTGATTACTGATTTTCCCATTGGTCTGGGAACAACTTCCCAAACATCATTCTTCATGATTGAACTATACTCTTCAATCATGGCATCAACCCATACCTGTTTACCTGTTGCTTCTTCGTATGATGAAGGTTCTGAACTGATAAGCTGGCTCATAAGACCGGAGTACTTCCGTGGTCTTATGCTTTCTTTGAATGTCTCGGGAGGAGCTTTATGCTTCTCTCCTTCTTGCACCGTCTCTCGGTACCAAGCAGGCTTCCTTCTAGAAGGAGGAGCTTCAAGAAGTTCTTTTGGTGGACTTTCAGTGTCCTCAGTTACATCTGGAATTTGATCCTCAAATTCCTCTTCCTCCCTCTGAATTTCTGAGTTTGGAAACTCAAGTGGAGGAGCTTCATCTTTTGTTGAAAGATCTAGTGTTTTACGAAACACAGCTTCCTCATGGAAGATAACATCTCTGTTGAGCTCAATCTGCCTGTGTCCTGGTATATAGATTCGATAAGCCTTCGAGCAATCACTGTACCCAACAAATATGCCTTTCTTACCGGAGGGCTCTACATGGACGTACACAGGAGTGCCAAAAATCCTCATGTGGTCAACTGCAGGTTTCTTCTTGGTGAAGACTTATTCTGGAGTCTTCTCTCCCAAGATAGCATGAGGGCTTCTGTTCTGAATATACACAGCGGTACTTGTAGCTTCAACCCACAAAGGAAAAGAAAGATCTATATCAATGAGCATGGCTTTAACAGCTTCACAGATCGTTCTATTCTTCCTTTCTGCAACCCCATTCTGTTGAGGGTTGTAAGGCACTGGCAACTCTTCCTTGATTCCTGCTTCTTGACAAAAATCATCAAACTCATTAGATTCATACTCACCTCCGTTATCTGATCTCAAGATACGAATGTGTCTGCTAGTGTGATTTTCAATCAGTGTCTTGAACTTTTTGAACCTGTCAAAAGTTTCACTCTTGGCCTTGTGGAAGTAAATCCATGACTTCCGAGAGTGATCATCAATGAACAACTCTCATCATCCTTGTTCAACTTCAAAGTTCGTAGCCTCTTCTTCAAGACTCTCTTCTGGTTGGGAGCCTTCTTTTCATATAGGTTGGCCAAGGTGTCAAAACATTCTTTAGCAGTCTTCAAAGCTGAGATGTTAAGCATCAATGCCTCTTTGATAGAATCATAGATGATCCTTCTAGCCTTACCTTGCTTCCTCTTGTAAGCAAGCCTGGCAGCATTAGATGTTGGCTCTTCGCTGGCATTGAACAAAATGTCATCCAAGTCATTCTCTTCTAAAATCGCTGTCAACCTGGCCTTCCAGGAGTTGTAGTTGGTTGAACCTTGTAGCTTATCTTCCGGCCTGAAGATGTTGACGACCATCTCTGTCACGTAATGAAATGTTAAGTCTGTAAAACTTATCCCAAGGTCTAGGAAAACAACAACAGTGTTCCTTTACTGTGTTTTCACATGCTAAGCTCTAATACCATGTTAAGTTTTTAGCATCAGCATGATACTTTTTAAAAATTGCAGACTAACATAAACAACTGATAAGTGCAGTAAGCAACATTCATCACATAAACACAATGGACACAAGAGTTTTCCATTGGGGAAACCTTTAAAGGACAAAACCCCCAAAAAGCATTAGTAATTCATCTTGTAAATGAGATGACTGAAATTCTTTAAAAATCTCCACAAACCCCAATAGGGTTAACCACAATACCAGAAGATCAATTTTTCCAAATACATACAAGGATTCCCAATTAGGGCTTGTAGCCCTTTTCTCTCTCCTGCCCAACAGGCTGCCCAAAAAGACTGTCAATTGCTCGGATCTGATCTGTACTGTCAGTCTGCTGCTTGTCCGTATGGATTTGCTGCCTGAGTCCTGACATTCTGTTTACTTCCCCGCTGCCCGTTTACCTGCCCATGCTACCCGCAGTCTGTTCGGCTGCCTGTTTGGCAGGCCTGTTGCTGCTCGGAGGGCTAACAGCCCTGGCCCGTGGGCTGCCCTAAGGCTTGTACAGACCTGAGTTGCTACAGGACTCTCACGGTTCTGCCTATAGGCTGCCCGAAGGGCTTGTGTGGCCATGACAACCCTCTTAGGGTTTGCTTGTAGGCTACTCGAGGGTTGGCCGTGGGCCAAACCCTCACTTGTATGCGTGTTACAGGCTGCCCGAGGGTGCCGAGAGGAGCAATGCCCTAATGTGGCCTGCCCAAAAAATAGAAGAGGACAACCCCTGAAGGAGAGGGCTGCCCGAAAACTGAAAACCCTTGCTACCCAAAATGTGAGAAGTTGCCCGTGAATGGTGAAGGCTGGCCGAAGATGGATATTGCTGCCCGAAAATGAAGATGGAGGGTTTTGACAGAAACACGTAGTGCCGAAAAAGATAAGAAACCCTAGCTTAGGGTTTGTCTTTAAGGTGGATGATGATACCCTATCTAGAATCATCCATGCTAGGGCACAATCATAAACTTTCTTCTTCATCTGTGAGATCTTCTGATTTGCAACAGTACCTGTGAGAGAAAGTGCGTGTTATAATGAATTGGCTCTCGATGCTACTCAGAAAAATCAACACATTCCACTTCCTGTTGGGCTGCTGCAACTAGCTCCCTCAAGTGTTTCAGCTCTGCATCCTGCGATCTAGTAGGGCCAGTGTCTAGGAAAATTCTACTAGGGAGGTAGAATAGCCTCCGTTTGGCTTTAAGAGTGCGAAGTTCGTTGGTTGATGACTTGAACTGAATGAAGAATTTAGAATTATGACTGAATGAGACTCTCTCAAGGGGAATATCAGGAAGTTCAAGGTTAGTTCAGAGGAACATGGCGCCCACCTGCACGGGGTTTGGGGAAGGAGAGTAAGGGAAGTTCTCTTACCTTCAAGTTCAGTTCTCCAGCCCTCCGATTTCATTCTTATATTAGTTTGGCTTGTACAATTTCCTCAACCGCAACAAGAGGCGGTGGGGGTGTGGCTTCGTCCTCACCCTTGACAATCTTTGCACTGAGAGAGCATTCTCTTGCAACCAAGAATAGAGCTAGGTTTGAGAGTGTAACAGCCCAATCAATAGCCTCCAAGGCTAGTGCATTGCCCCATAGACTATGTCAAAGCATGGGAAGCTGTCCAAGTGAAACACATCAAATTGTTTGTAGCATAAATTTATGTAATCTACTAATGTAATTGTTTAACTTCTCAGTCCGGTAGGGCAGACTTATGATGATTACTGGGTGTAGCATCTACAAGTCTTCCTTTTCTATTACATGTATCTTCTGATCAGAGTCAGTCTGTGATTCAACTATAGTACATGGTGTTGTGTCTTCATTTTGTGATTATAATTTGTAATTTTGCTTCTTGTTGCTCATTTTACAAGATATGGAAGCATATTTATGAATAGGTTCATTTGGCAATGCTGCTTAACTGATTTTTCGTTTATTCTCATTTTACTGGATGACAGTCATGCCAAGAGCTAGCAGAATCTGAGAAGGCTGTGAAAAGCTTAGAAAGAGCTTTGTCCATTGATAGGAGGTGATAGTCCAATTTTGTCGCTATTGCTGGCTCTAGTTTTACAATTGTTCGAAGTCAAGATTCTGGTTACTGTTTCTTTTTTGGTTTAAAAATATGATTTCATTAACCTTGATCTAAGATGGGCTTTTAACTCAGTTCTGCAGTGATATTTTTGTGATTGGTGTGGTTCAGGTTTGTAAATGCGTACCGTTTGCTTGGTTTGCTTAAACATGGTTTGGGAGACCATAAGTAAGTATACTTTCTAGAATATGCAAGATTAACTTGTGATGGACTTTTACGGGTTGTTTGGGATTGTTGAGATCAAGTTGACCAAAACTCATTTTATTTTATCAGTCAAAGGCTGCAAATGTACACAATGCCTGCACTATGTTTATCTGGTTTATTAAAGATTTTAATGGTTGTTTTGGGGGTTTTCTCTGAACTGTGATTTTGCTAACCTATTACTTACAGTAAGGCAGACAATGCAGAGGAAACACTCCATAGCAGAACCTAACCATGCTTACATTGATTCATTGTGCTTCATGTATAGGAAACTAATGCTACCAGAATTGACTCGTAAACTAATCTAAGACTCCCTGGATGTATCTTGTTGAAAGCAACCAGAAGGCAGCTTTGTTAGCTTACTGAATCCTTCCGGGAAGATCAAAACTAACATTAGTAAAACAATGGTAAAACTAGGTTATGTATATATAAAACTGAAATAATAGAAAGCTGAAGCGATGAGAAAGAATCCATTACACTACATTATTCTATTCATTGCTCAAGAATCATGAATGCAATCAACAGGAAATAATGGTCAAACAGAAAATTAAATCTAATTCTGTGAACACAAGAGGCAACCAATTGCATGCTGCAAGAATGGGCACTTACTCTGCAGCTCACTGGATATTCTCTAACAATTTAACTCGAGATTGTTAAAACGACCCATATCACTGGATATTCTCTAATAATGCAATCAACAGGAAATGATGGTCAAACATGAAATGGAATCTAATTCTGTGAACACAAGAGGCAACCAATTGCATGCTGCAAGAATGGGCCCTTATTCTGCAGCTCACTGGATATTCTCTAATAATTTAACTTGTGATTGTTAAAACGACCCGTATCACTGGATATTCTCTAATAATTTAACTCGAGATTGTTAAAACGACCCGTAACTGGAATTAGAAGCATCAAGATTATTCTGTTAGCTGCCGAACCAAAAATGGTTCTTAAATTTGTGTCTTTATACAAACTTGTTCTGTTAGAGTCAAGACCCTTGGGTAGTTACCCAAATTCTAGGAAAGATGACTAGAAATAACTAGCTAATGACCTGACTGCTTCGATGCTCTTCTTTACAATATGGAGACAAAAAGAAGGAACCTTGTTCCTTAAAGAGAGCAACTAATTTACTGAGGCTTTTTGTGCTCTAACAGTCTTAAGTTGTCTTGCATCCTTTATGGGGATATTCGCTGCTACAACTTTGGATAGAATTGCAAAGAGAGGGAGGTGTGCAATGCTCTTGGCTTTACTCATCAATAGAGCACATTCAGTACAAGATGATCTTCACCTCATCTTCTGCAGCATGCCATGACGACTCATTAGCATACTGGAAATGTTTATCCACATATGGAAGGAACTCATTAACATTTGAAGGAACTCATCAGCATACTGAAGAACTCGTCACCACACTGAAGGACTTGCTAGCACACAAGTGAATGATGAATTGATCATGAAATTCCTTGACCATCAAATAGCTCTCCTCTCTGTCGTGAAACAGCACCACTAACAACTTCCATACATATAGATTTATGCCCTCCACTTAATCCTAAAGAATAACATTCATTAAAAAATGAAATTCCCAGTAAAAATTCATAAAATCCCAACTTATTATTTATTTATTATATAAGGTGTTCCACTAGGGTGCATCTCCAGTGTTTCTCATGCCCCTGGGATGGTGGGGTGCCTGATGAAACGTTTTGCAGTGCCCCCCTTTCTGCAAAACAATGTGAAATGCAAAAAGGCACGTTTTGCAGAGAGGGAAGTGTCTGGACGCACCCTCCTGGAAATGGGGGACGCCTGGTGAAACGTTTCACAGAGCCCCCCTTTCTGCAAAACAATTTGAAACGCGTAAAGGCACGTTTCACAGAGAGGGGGGTGTCTGGACTCTTCCCCGATTTTTAATTTTCTTTTTATGAACCTGATTTCTGATTTCTGATTTCAGACTTTTGGCATTTGTTGAGTCGTTTAGCATTAACTGGTAATACTAAATACATTTTCCTTATGTTATATTTTTTTATCATTTTACTTGAATTTTTAACATTACCATTAATGGTTTCATGATGTTTGAGAGTGGTTTCAACCTCATCGGACTTGATAGGCAAAAACTAGAATTTGAGATCTCATTCAGAATTGAACAGGCTTAACATTATTTAGGATTTCAGGATTGCAATGTTTCCACTGGATTCTATCATATATGAGGGTATGGGATTGGTATTTAATAAGCACATCAACCGCTCTATGTACCTTGATGTTGGTGGTGCTGATTGTTGAACTCCTCTATCATGAACTTAATAAAAATGTACCCTTCACTCAAGCAAAATCATTTATTAGTATGTAAATGGTGATGGGATGAAGAATTGATATGTTAATATGTTGGGATTCATATGTTTAATTTTTTAATAATTTTAGAGACAGCCCCCCTATGCTAGGGACCCCAACGCACCCCTGTCCCAATGAAATTCCCCAAAACATGGGGGTGTCTCCACACGTCCCCATTGTGCATTTCCCTGCTCCCGCATCCGGGAAACTTGTTGGAACATTGACTATATATTTGAGTAGGGAAGAAAGGTATGGTTGGAAATACGAAAAGGTTCAGATTCAGAAGAAAAATGATGGGAAAAATAGCGAGGTTACAAGGTTCATCAGAGTTAATTTTTTTATTATGTTGCAGTTATGCAACCTTGTTTATTGTTCCAACACAGGCAC
Organism: Pseudotsuga menziesii; assembly: GCA_001517045.1. Taxonomy (NCBI): domain Eukaryota; kingdom Viridiplantae; phylum Streptophyta; class Pinopsida; order Pinales; family Pinaceae; genus Pseudotsuga; species Pseudotsuga menziesii. The sequence goes on from LPNX010538778.1 coordinate 276,988, forward strand.
AGATCGAGCTAGTGTGCTAAATATTGGGTGGAACAATATTTCAAATATGTTTTTCTATATTATTTTGGATATTCTTTTTGTAACATTTGAGTGCTCTGCATTCCAATAAATGATTCCTTGTTTGTACCATCTAATGAAAACAGAGAATTGATGTGGAGATGCATGAGGAATATTCCTATTTGCTGTACCATTTTTGCTTGTAGCTTCTAGTCTTATGGGCCAGTTTTGTTATCCATGCATATTAATGTAAAATTGTAAATACTAAATATCAATGGTGTTCAATTTTCATATGACTTTTGTTTTTCATACTTTTGTCTAGAAAACAAAGTCCCTACGAGCTACCCTGGCTGAGATTGATATTTGAGTGTACTTGAAGTGCTAAAGGTACTGATTGCTTTTGGTTCATGACCCTTTTAACTTTGAAATTTCACTGAATGCTACTGTTTCCATACAGGAAACATTTCTGATTTGGAAACAATATGGAAATGCAGCAGAGACACCTGGAAAATGTTTCCCAGGCATTCCTATTTAACAAACTCGAGGGAGAGAAATGAAAGAAACAACTGAAAAAATCTACTAAATATGGAACAATAAGTTCCTTTTCCAATCTAAAATTTCATACAAGTCCCTTCCGTTGTGAGGATGTTTGATCTTTAATGTATTTTATTTGATTTTTGTATGTCGTTAGGATACCAGGTATAATCTAAAAATATAATATATTAAGACAATATTAATGTTTTTGGTTCTAAATATTCATGCACTATTAATATATGTTTCATGGTAGTATATAGATATATAATAAAATTTATTAATCCATGAATAGCTAAGTCACCTGGTTCGAGTTCGTGTTCGAATTCGACATGAATGAAATTCAGAAGAAAATCGTCTATCAAATTTTTTCGATAAAGTTCGTCGTTAAATTCGAATATATATATATATATATATAACTTAAATTTTATTTTTTATAATATATATAATATAATTATATAATATTTAAAATTTATATTAATATAAACCTAACTTAACTTTACAGAATTATATTTTAGCCTAAAAACTTTTCAAAATTATATTACAATTTATATATGATAATATATGTAAAACTTTATGTTATATTATTATATTATCGAACTAATTCGGCTGTCTTAAAAATTCGCCGATTTTCGATTTTCAAGGGAAAAAATTGGCGAACGCGGTGACTTAGATTAATAGCTAGTGTATAAAGATTTAGATTAACTATGACAATCTATAATAAGTTAATAACAATGCTTCGACCTGGTTAGCAAGGGAAATTGGCTGATGGAAGCTCTCCTCTTACATGTGTGGGGTGAGGCCTAAGTCACATGAAAGATGGAAATAGATTATTTGTGGAAATATGACCCCCCAATTTTGTTTTTGAAACACATTTAATAAATATATATTTCAAAAGATAGATTTTTAAATAACTCATCACCTTGCAAATTTGATAAAATGGTCAAGAACTTTAGTGTGTTTTAGGAATGATTTTAGACTTGATTCCTCATTATTTTCCTGTCATTAGCCATTAATTTGTCTTTGTTTTCTGTCATTAGGTGTTTGTGTGCTTGCCGTGCATATCACCTGTAAGCAATTGTGTGAATCAGAACATGTCAAGTTACACAAAACATTGAAATAGGTTCTTTGAGAAAACATGAACCCCAATTTTCTTTTTCGAAACACATTTAATAAATGTAGTATTCAAAAAATAGTTTTTTAGATAAAGCATCACCTTTCAAATTTGATAAAATGGTAAAACAATTTAGTGTATTTTAGGAATGATTTTAGACTAATTCCTCGTTGTTTTCCTGTCATTAGGCATTAATTTATTTTTGTTTTCTGTCAATAGGTGTTTGTGTGCTTGCTGCAGGTAGCACACCTTTTAAGTGCTTTTGTGAATCAAGGCATGTCTTATTTGGGCTGGAATGTGTGCCTTCATGGATGAAACACATTGGAAATGTGAGCATTAATTTTGGGGCACATTTCCAAATCATGAAATGAGCCCAAATTGAAGCATATAGTTTCAAAATACATTTATGCATTTCCAGCCTAAAATGGTAGGCGGGGGTGTGCATTTCTTGCAATTCTTGTGAGGTCTAGTTGGGAAAACAAGTCTACAACCAAGCACTTCCTTCATTTTTGTAGGTACTCTTGCTTTCCTTTTGTTGACAGTTCTAGTGAATGGGGTTGATGATGTGTTGATTAAGGAGTCTTTTGTGACAAATTTTTCAGCCCTCAAGAAAAACGCTCAGAATCAGTAGTTGAGTTCACAGTAAGATTTAATAAATTGTACCATAGAATCCTGGAAGATATTTGGCCCACTGAAGCAGCTGCAAGAGCTACCTACATTAGGGATTTTCTGTCCAACTTTGGCATTATGCTAAGAGAAAGGCGGTCAGCATCTCTCCTCATCATGCAGGACGATGCCATTGACGTCAAGGTTAATATGAGAGCTGGAGGAAAACTGAAGGTGGTGAGTGACTCAGATCACACGGAGAAAGGTTAGTCCAAAGATGAGGCTAGTACCTCGCGTGGGTTAAAGATTCTCAGGAATCCAATATCGAAGAGATTTCTCAAATCATAAAAAGTCTATCCAACAAGATAACCAGGATGGAGATTGAAAGTAACAGTTCTAACAGATGACCTCTAGTGAGAAATCCCACTCAGTTTAGACGACCATAGAATCCACAGATGATGTACAGGGAGAAAAGGACCGAGGAGCAACCTTCGTGATCTCCTCTTCGAGAAAACAATAACAATCTTCTTGAGCCTCCTGAAGAAGATACATATGAAGAGCCTGAAGAAGAGATGAATTGGTTACACAATGAATCTAGTACTATTCATCTCACACGAGATGATTATTAAAATTCATTGCTCTATAATGATGCTGATTGTTATCAAGAAGGAGATGATGAATTCAATCAATCCTCTGCTCAGTATCGATTTTTCACAGACACCATGCAGGCTAAGCTCCAAAAGAAGTATGGCATAAGGCCTAGAACTTCTCCGGCTGGTCAACCTGCCAATCCTCAAACTAACAAATCTCCTGCAAAGAGAACTATTGATAAATCCCCTCATGCTTGTCCTGCTTTGAAGGCATGAAAACCCTTAACTCTCAGCCAGTCGATAAAAGTTAAAACCATGCCCAAAAGAGCCGATCCTGATTCTAAAGACTTTGACAAAAGGGCTTCATCTTTCAATTTGGAGCAAGAGTTAGGCAAGCTTAAGATTCTTGTTCCTTTGTTTGAGTTGGCCAAAAACCCTGCATATCAGAAATAGATCGACAAATTATTCTATCATATTCAACATGACCAATAAGATACTATTAATTTGACTTATCAAACCCCTGCTACTCAGTGTCGCCCCCATGTGAATGACAGAGAAAAGCCTACAACTCCTTTTTACGTCTCTCTTAGTGTCCATGATAAGTTATTACATAATTGTATGTTGGATTTTGGGGCCTCACATAATTTAATGCCAAAGGTTATTATGGAGCAGATAGGGCTTGAGATTACCAAGCCCTACCATGGTCTCTACAGTTTCGACTCTAGAGAGGTGAAGTGCCTAGGGATGATAAAGGACCTTGTAGTCACATTGGTGCAACTACCTACTAAAAGCATAATGATGGACGTAGTGGTAGCTGATGTGCCAACCAAGTACGAGATGCTCTTATCCAGAAGCTGGGCTAAAACACTAGGAGGTACCATGCAGATGGACATGAAGTATACTACATTACCAATGTTTGCAGGAGAAACCGGGAGGTTGTATCAAGAAGCTAAGTTTGCTTATGTCATAAGTCACCAAAATAGCCCAAAGAACTATTTGTTGTATGCCGCAGATGAAGACCATACTGATAAGGTTTGGAATGTTGATTTTCTGAGCAGCATCGAGAGCCCTTCTCTTCGGAGAATGGGACCACCTGGTCCAGGACCACGGTGAAGACTCAACCCAGTGTTGAGTGACCATTTTGTCGAATGGTAGATATCTGGTCTGGGACCGTGATATAAACTCAGATCTGCCCTGTGTAGACTCAACTTGGTGTTGAGTAGACATCTGGTCCGCGACCACGATGTAGACTAGTTTGGGACTGGTAGACTCAGCTTAGTTCTGAGTAGTCATTCTCTGGGAGAATGAAGACACTGTAAGCCCTAGACTGGGTCAGGGCATGTGTGTGGCACTTTGACCCTTGATTTATGGTCTTGGTGTGCTTCTCCAAGGATTAGCTACCCTTGGTTAAGTTACCCTAGTACCAGATCTAAGTGTCACACAGTGTGTGAGATAAAAGCATTAATAACTCTCTTGGTTTATGATGATGTACTTTTGAAATAAAAAAGTACCACGGGTTATGACCACAGGGGCACTTGGTAAAAGGCCAAAGTCAAAAATCAAATAAAAAAATAAAAGTACCTTTTTGGTAATAGTGAAAGTGAAATTAGGAAAAGAATAAAAATATTATTATTTTTATCTTTCCTAATCTTGTCCACCTAAAAGGACCACAGGTGGAAAACAAAATTAAAGGACTTCTTATAAAAGTCAGCGGAAAAAAAAAAGTACCTTTTTGGTAAAAGTGAAAGTGAAATTAAGAAAATAATAAAAATATTATTATTTTTATTTTTCTTAATTAAAGGACTTCTTATAAAAGTCAAAGGAAAAAATAAAAGTATCTTTTTGGTAAAAGTGAAAGTGAAATTAGGTAAAGAATAAAAATATTATTATTTTTATTTTTCCTAATCTTGTCCACTTAGAGGTGAACAAAGGCTATAAAAGAAGATCAAGCTTTCTCATTTGTTACACACACTTTTGCTCTCACAGGAGAAGAAGACTATCTTATGTTCAAACCCTCAGCTAGGGTTTTATCAGCAAAGTCCATCTTCAACATTTTTGCACAACTATCTTCATTCCATTTTTTGGGCAGATTTCAGCAGTCTAATATTTTCGGGCAATTTTCAGCAGTCTGATATTTTCAGGCAGTTTTCAGCAGGCTAATATTTTTTGGGCAGTTTTCAGATAGTCTGATATTTTCAGGCAGTTTTTAGCAATCTGATATTTTCAGGTAGTTTTCAGCAGTCTGATATTTTTGGGCAGTTTCAAACAGTCTGATATTTTCGGGCAATTTTCAGCAGTCTGATATTTTCAGGCAGTTTTTCAGCAGGCTGATATTTTTGGGTAGTTTTTAGACAGTCTGATATTTTCAGGTAGTTTTCAGCAGTTTGACATTTTCAAGTAGTTTTCAGCACTCTGATATTTTCAGGCAGGAGAGAAAATCTCAGTTTTTTTTGAGAAAGCCCTAAATTGGTAATTTTCTGTAATTCTGGAAATTGTGGGTAAAATTATCAGTCTAATTTTTACTGATGAATATTATAGTTATTGTGGTCAAAATCCAGATCTGGATTTGAGGAACTTTTTGAAGAATTTCTTAAGCCATCTCATTTACGAGATGAGCTATTAATGCTTTTTTGTGGTTTTTGTCCTTTGAAGGTTTCCCCAGTGAAAAATAATGTGTCCATGTGTGCTGATGTGATGAATGTGTTTTTTACTACACTGCTGATCTAATTATGTTTATCTGCAAATTTTTAAAGTTTATGCTAATGCTGAAAATTCAACATGGTATCAGAGCTTAGCATGTGAAAAGACAGTAAAGGGATACTGTTGTTGTTTCTCACTAGATCCTGGAATAAGATTTGCAGATCTAACATTTGGATAAGTGACAGAGATGGCTACCGTTGGTTTCAAATCGGAAGAGAAGCTCTCTGGTTCAATAAACTTCAATTCCTGGAAGGCCAGGTTGACAGCCATTCTTGATGAGAATGACTTGGATGACATTGTTCTTAATGTCACAGAAGAGCCAACTACAAATGCTGGTAGGCTTGCGTACAAGAGGAAGCAAGGTAAGGCTAGAAGAGTTATTTATGATTCTATCAAAGAAGAATTGATGCCTGACATCACATCCTTGAAGACTGCTAAAGAATGCTATGATACATTGGTAAACCTTTATGAAAAGAAGGTTCCCAGTCAAAAGAGAGTCTTAAAGAAGAGGCTGCGAACTTTGAAGCTGAACAAAGATGAAAGTGTTGGTTCCTTCTTCACCAAGATCAAACAGGTAAGAGAAACTCCTTGCTATTGGTGTTACTGTTGATGATGATGATCTTGTACAAACAGTGGTTGATGGTCTCCCAAGCTCTTGGGAAACCTTTATGGCATCCGTCTGTGGATGAGAAAATTAGCCAACCCTTGAAAGGCTTTTGGCATGATTGCATACAAGAAGAAACAAGGAACACTGACAAGGTAATCAACCAGGATAACCTTGCACTTGCAGCAAAGACCAAGAAGTTCAAGAAGCCTCTCCCTCAGCATAAGAAGGGTAAGAAACCTCAGGGTAAGTTTTCTGACATGTCCAAGATTGAATGTTATACTTGTCACAAGTTTGGACATTATGCTAGAGACTGGAAGCATAACAAGAAGAAACCCAAGAGAAGGTTTCAAGCATTTACTACAGAAGCAGAGGAAGAAGAAGAAGAAGAACCAAAGAAGAAGAAGAAAACCAAGGCTAATGAAACAGATGAGCCTAGAAGAGAGTACTATTTGATTTCTACTCTAACTGGTTCTTTCTCAGCTTGCTCCACTTCTTGGTTGGTGGACAGTGGTGCCTCCAGGCACATGACAGGTAACTGTGGTACCCTTACCAGTGACAGAAAGAAGAAGTTCACCACTCAGGTAGAACTTGGAGATGACTCCACTTACAAGATTGAAGGAGTTGGCTCAACTTCACTTCAACTTGACTCAGGTACGGTTCTTCATATTGATGATATTCTTTATGTTCTTGTGTTAAAGAATAATCTTTTATATGTTGTTGGTTTAGAAGACAAGGGCCATAGAGTCCTCTTTATGGACAAAAAGGTCTTTTTATGGGCAAAAGACACAGATCTAGACTCAACAGTTCAGATTGGGGTTCGAGAGGGAGACCTCTACAAGGCCTCCAAAGTTTCGACTCATGCTTTGGTACATCACACAGTTGATCCTTGTGAACTTTGGCATAGAAGGTTTGGACACCTTCACTACACAACTCTCCCAGGATTGCAGAAGATGGTCACAGGTATGCCAGAAGTTTCTTCAAAGCATGAAGGAATTTGCAAAGGATGTGCTCTAGGTAAGAACCCTGAGAAATCCTTTCCCAGAAGCAAGAGTAGATCTAAAGGCATTTTGGATTTGATTCATTCTGACATTTGTGGGCCCATGTCTTCACCCTCCTTGAGTGGGTGTTTATATTATGTCTTGTTTATTGATGACTACTCTTGGAAGTCTTGGATTTACTTCCTCAAGGCCAAGAGTGAAACCTTTGACAAGTTCAAAGAGTTCAAGACACTGATTGAAAATCAGACTGGCAGGCACATCCGTATCTTGAGTTCAGATAACGGAGGTGAGTATGAATCTAATGAGTTTGATGATTTTTGTCGAGAAGCAGGAATCAAGAAAGAGCTGACAGTGCCTTATAACCCCCAGCAGAATGGGGTTGCAGAAAGGAAGAATAGAACGATCTGTGAGGCTGCTAAAGCCATGATCACTGATCTAGATCTTCCTTTGTCTTTATGGGCTGAAGCTACTGGAACCGCAGTGTACATCCAGAACATAAGCCCTCATGCTATCTTGGGTGAGAAGACTCCATAAGAAGTCTTCACCAAGAAGAAACCTACAGTTGATCACATGAGGATATTTGGCACTCCTGTGTATGTTCATGTGCCAAAAGAAAAGAGGGCCAAGCTAGAGCCTTCCGGTAAGAAAGGCTTATTTGTTGGGTACAGTGATTGCTCGAAGGCTTATCGAGTATATATACCTGGATAGAGGTACATTGAGGTCAACAGAGATGTGATCTTCCATGAGGAAGCGGTGTTTTGTAAAACACTAGAGCTTTCACCGGAAGATGCAGTTCCTCCACTTGAGTTTCCAGATTTATAAATTCAAAGGGAGGAAGAGTTTGATGATCAAACTCCAGATGTTCCTGAGAACATTGAAAGTCCACTAGAAGAACTACTTGAAGTTCCTCCTTCCAAAAGGAGACCTGCTTGGTACCGAGAAACGGTAGAAGAAGCCGAGAAGCATAAAGCTCCTCCAGGGACTTTCAGAGAAAGCATAAGACCACAGAAGTACTCTAGTCTTATGAGTGAGCTTATCAGTTCAGAGCCTTCATTGTACGAAGAAGCAGCAAGTAAACAAGTATGGGTTGATGCCATGATTGAAGAGTATAAGTCAATCATGAAGAATGATGTTTGGAAAGTTGTTCCCAGACCCACAGGAAAGTCAGTGGTGACTTCCAGATGGCTTTATAAGATCAAGCATGCTGCAGATGGCAGTGTGGAGAAGTATAAAGCCAGATTCGTAGCTCGTGGCTTCACCCAGAAAGAAGGCATTGACAATGACGAGACATTTGCACCTGTTTCCAGGTACACTACCCAGTGTTATCGGAACCGGCCCGGAACCGGCAAAACCGGCCGGTCTGACCGGTTCACAGGGTCAACCGGTCCGGTTCCGTAAAAAATTTTGCAAAACCGGCCTCTGGACCAAACCGGCCTCTGAATCGGCACCAAACCGGCCTCTGAACCGGCCGGTTCAGAGGCCGGTTTGGTCCAGAGGCCAGTTTTGCAAATTTAAAAAAACAAAAACAAAAAAACATCTAAAGACTGATTTCGTTGGTTTGGATTGCAATTAAATAATGGCCTGATAACAACCTTATTTT
>LPNX010538778.1:288527-316019 GCA_001517045.1 Pseudotsuga menziesii
AGCTAGGGTTTTACCACGGGTAATGACCACAGGGGCACTTGGTAAAAGGCCAAAGTCAAAAGTCAAAGAAAAAAATAAAAGTACCTTTTTGGTAATAGTGAAAGTGAAATTAGGAAAAGAATAAAAATATTATTATTTTTATCTTTTCTAATCTTGTCCACCGAAAAGGACCACAGGTGGAAAACAAAATTAAATGACTTATTATAAAAGTCAACGGAAAAAAAAATGTACTTTTTTGGTAAAAGTGAAAGTGAAATTAAGAAAATAATAAAAATATTATTATTATTATTTTTCTTAATTAAAGGACCTCGTATAAAAGTCAAAGGAAAAAATAAAAGTATCTTTTTGGTAAAAGTGAAAATGAAATTAGGTAAAGAATAAAAATATTATTATTTTTATTTTTCCTAATCTTGTCCACTTAGAGGTGAACAAAGGCTATAAAAGAAGATCAAGCCTTCTCATTTGTTACACACACTTTTGCTCTCACAGGAGAAGAAGACTATCTTATGTTCAAACCCTTAGCTAGGGTTTTATCAGCAAAGTCCATCTTCAGCATTTTTGCACAGCTATCTTCAGCATTCCATTTTTTGGGTAGATTTCAGCAGTCTAATATTTTTGGGCAATTTTCAGCACTCTGATATTTTCAGGCAGTGTTCAGTAGGCTGATTTTTTTGGGCAGTTTTCAGCAGTCTGATATTTTCAGGCAGTTTTCAGCAGTCTGATATTTTCAGGCAGTTTTCAGCAGTCTGATGTTTTTGCGCAGTTTCAAACAGTTTGATATTTTCGGGCAATTTTCAGCAGTCTGATATTTTCAGGCAGTTTTTCAGCAGGCTGATATTTTTGGGCAGTTTTCAGACAGTCTGATATTTTCAGGCAGTTTTCAGCAGTCTGACATTTTCAAGCAGTTTTCAGCAGTTTGATATTTTCAGGCAGGAGAGAGAAAATCTCAGTTTTTCTGAGAAAGCCCTAAACTGGTAATTTTCTGTAATTCTGGAAATTGTGGGTAAAATTATCAGTGTAATTTTTACTGATGAATTTTATAGTTACTGTGGTCAAAATCCAGATCTGGATTTGAGGAACTTTTTGAAGAATTTCTTAAGCTATCTCATTTACGAGATGAGCTATTAATGCTTTTGTGGTTTTTGTCCTTTGAAGGTTTCCCCAGTGAAAAAATATTGTGTCCATGTGTGCTGATGTGATGAATGTGTTTTTTACTGCACTGCTGATCTATTTATGTTTATTTGCAAATTTTTAAAGTTTATGCTAATGTTGAAAATTCAACATGGAAGTTATATTTTGATAGGGCCTCAACTAAGGATGAATCAAGGGCTGGTGTTCTGTTGATTCCCCCTTCTGGTAAAAAAATTACTGTCTTACAAACTGGATTTTGAGACCACCATTAACGTCTCTGAGTATGAGGCTCACATTCTTGGATTGCAGGCTGCTAAACAATTAGAAGTTACCAAACTGGTTGTCTTTGGTGACTTAGAATTGGTCATAAATCAAATCAGGGGAGTCTACCAACCTGAGCACCCACTGTTAAGACCATACAGGAATCTTGTCTAGGACATTGTAGAGGATTTCGTTGATGCTTTCAAAATAACTTTCATACCCAGAGATCTTAATCAACAAGCCGATTCACTGGCATTGCCAACCAGTACATTCAAACCACCAAAGCATCCCAAGCTGAAGTATGAAGTTAAGATGTGTTATCGTCCCTCTATGAACTTAAACATTGGCTAGTTTTCGAGGACGATACACAAATCAAACGATTCCTCGAACTAATTGGCGAGTTTTCAGTTATTAACATTGATCCTCGAGACGAAGATGCTGCTGTTGACTTGTTGCAAACAGATAAGACAACAGTCCCAGAGATGGTGCCCTAGATTGCAGGTCATAAGATCCTCCACCTTAAGAATAACTTCATCGCAAAGAGGTTGGTACCACTAGAGCAGTTGTTTGATAAGAATGATGTAGCTCACAAACTGACCATTCACCCAACAACAAAAGCTGTTGAAGAAATGAACATTGGCACTCTAGAAGATCCTAGGTATATCAAGCACTTTGAGTCCTTGTCAACTGAACATAAGCATAGGTATGCATCTCTTTTTAAAGAATGCCTTGATGTTTTTGCCTGGAAATATGGAGATTTGAAGACCTATGATACTGCTATAATTCAACACAGAATCCCACTCAAACTAGGCGCTAAACTAGTAAAGCAAAGATTGAGGCATGTCAACTTTATGTTACTCCTTGTACAAAAATAAGAGTACAAATGATGATATGAATGGAAATATTTTCTCATTGTTGTATTTAGATGAGAGGTAAAGAGGTCAACAATATTATGTGGGCACAAGCCCTTACTAGGAACCTACATGAGCCTTGTAGGCCAACACAATTGAGATATCCAATCTAAAGTACACATGTCAGGCTCCAATTGCAATGTCATGCACAATAATCATTAATCTGTCCAAGGTGATGTAGCAATGCAAGACAATTCCACACCACTCCATCATGAGCCTCCATGGACTCCACGAGGTTAGCTACCCTCCTCAAGACCATTGCCGAAACCTAAGTTTTTCTCAACCAACTTCAATCCTCTGAACATGATTCCAAAGCCCTCTAGGGCTTGAAGCATTCCCCTATGATGTAAAATGCTCCTCATCCCAAGTGGTATACTCTGCAAGCAAGTGGCTCTTCCATGTGGCCGTCATGAAGGGCGTCCACTAATCAAGCAAGAGAACTCCAACGCTTAAGGGAAGAACAACAGGGCATCACCATCCTGAGGTCAAGCATCTACTGAGCAAGTAATCTCAATTTTGCATATCCATAACTTACCATCTCATGCTACAATCCATCTCGAACCATCCAGGCGCTGATCATACATCATGTACTCCTAATCTCATGAAGCACCACTAAACATGGTGCAAACACTTTTGAAGTAACTTGAGAATCTAACAATAATGCCATTAGCAATGTCCCACAATGTAGTGGGAAATGGCTAGGTCTGATATGCGTTAGTTGGACCATTTTCCATTCAGATTGTTTCACACAAACTTAAGATGATATCCCATGACGGTAAGCATTCTACGTATTGCTTGCACTCTTTGAAGTCTAACACACTTCAGCTTTTTAATTACTCTTTCCTTTTGTTCAAACTTCAAAGCTCTATAATGGTTGCCTTCTTTGTTAGAATTTTTTGAAGCATGTCTTTGTCAAAAGTTTTCGATCAATGTTGGCGCACATGCGATTCTCCTCTCTCCAACAAAACATGGCTTTTGCACTTGATTTGTGTGCTCTATGGTGTCTTCAAAGACATGAACAATAAATTCTTCCGAGGATATTATCACACTATCATCTTTTTGCATGACACAAGCTTTTTAGAGTAACACGCTGATCCGTTATTGGGTGTTATGTGGTTCTTGAATGGTCAAAGATCAAAGTGGGGTTGAAGGTGTTGATTCAATTTCACTCATCCATTTGTTTCCCCATAAAGGACTTCTTGACTAGAGTTTGTCTCTTGTACCCCTCATTCTTGTCCCATGGAGTTGGCATCTCACTATCCACTTCTTCTCTAAATAATCAATTAAATTGCTCTACGAATTCCTTTAATGTCTTGTCACACAATTCACTCCTTTGTCTAGTTCATTGTTTAATTATCTACTACTGAATACAATTTTCAATCACGTACCTTGTTCATTTAATTTGTATTGCTTGAGCTACTTATTACATGATGAACATTAGATTAGGACTTTATTGTACAACAATATTAATAGCCAAATAAGGAGTGCTTAGGGCATCTTCTATGTAGAAAAAATGGAAATTCAAGACATTCATCCACTCTATGTAGTGGTCCACCCTTTCAATCTTTGTAGAGCCAACGAAAAAGCACAAGCTTGGTGCTTTGTAAAAAGTGTTTGATGTTTGATTAATTCAAGAAACTAACAACTAAATGGTGAAACACATATGTGCATGTGGCATATCGTTCAATGTGGTTTGTGTTAGTTTTTACAAGATTATAACAATATAACTTAATTGCAGATAAACAATAGGATCCCTAGAAGAAAGACAAAGCACAGAAACAAGAAACACAAGAATTCATCCTGGGAAACCCAATCGGGAAAAACCCAACAAACCTTCGTATAGAGATAATAACTCTTGAGAACAGAGAGAAGAAGAGAGAGAGAGAAAATGTCTCTCTAAGATACAACCCCAGAAAAAAATTCTCCTAGACTGCAGTAGCGCACCTTTTCTCTTTGAGTGACTTATTGTGAATGGATGAAATAATGAGGAGGGGCGCCTCCTATTTATTTTGATTTTCCAAGTGAAAAATTACTGGGGCCAACCTACCTTGGGGAAATATAAAATAATTCTATTTTTATTCTTTTTCTTGTGTATTCTTTCCCCAGGGTTTACATTGATTCTTTCTAGGGTTTACATAAGTAATTACATCAGTATGAACTCCCATAAGAGGTACAAGGAAATACAATACAAGTACAATAAGAATAACTTCTGAAGTTGCACAATTTCCAACATTCCCTCTCAACAAGGAAGGTATTCTTCAGATATGTTCATCATCAACATCATGAACATCTGGGTCTCTTCTATGCATCTCATATGTCTCGATCATCTCTATACATACTGAAGGTTGTCAAAATTGTCTTTGTTCGTAGAGAGGTGTCATCAAACTCTGATCCACTCAGTTCATTGGTAGATTTATCAACTCTGCTATAAGTTCGTCTCTTCCTGAGAACCTGGACATGCTTCACACAACCATCTACTATCAGTTCATCTCAAGTGATGGTAGGAATTCTCCTACACCAAGTTGAGAGCCAGGGCCAATAGAAGTCACTACCGTACACGACCATCTACTACCTGTTCATCTCAAGGGCTGGTGGGAATACGCCAAAGAACACCAGATTGAGAATCTGAACGTATAGTGGTCATCAGTGCACACGGTCGTCTATGTCCTTCTTGTCGCAAGATGTCGATGGGATTTCTTGAATACCTGACTGAGAACTAGAGTGAGCAGAGGCTACCTGTGTACACTACCATCTACTGCCAGTTCATCTCAAGAGTTGGTGGGAATGCTCCAAAGAACACCAGATTGAGAATCTGAACACATAGTGGTCATCAGTGTACATGATCATCTGCTACCTTCCCGTCTCACAATGCCGATGGGATTTCTCCCATACCTAGCTGAGATTCAGAAAAAGTAGAGGCACTAGTGTGAAAGCATCAATAGATATTAGTCTCGACTTTCCCTCTCCATGACGGATGCATTTTCTTATACTCCAAGTCTTCTGCGAAAGTATTCAAACTTTGTCTTGAGAAGAGGCTTGGTAAGAATATCTGCATTTTGGTCATCTGTTGGAACATACTGTAACTCGACCACACCTTTCTGCACCATTTCACGAATGTAGTGATATCGAATGTCTATATGCTTCGTCTTATCGTGAAATACGTGATTCACTGACATCTGTATACAACTTTGATTATCAAAGTGAATCACAATTGGTCCTGGATTCTGACCAAACAATCCTGTAAGGAGTTTTCGAAGCCATACTGTTTCTCGAGCTGCTACGCTGGCAACCATATACTCGGCCTCTGCGGTGCTAAGTGCTACTGAGATCCGCTTTCTTCTACACTAGGAAATCACTGCAGAGCCCAAGCTGAAGCAACATCCGGAAGTACTCTTCCTATCTGCAACACACCCGACCCAATCTGAGTAAAAAAACCCTTGCAATGTCAAATCACATCCTGAAGCATATCTTAGACCATATCCCACAGTGCCACATAAATATTTGAGAACATGTTTTGCAGTAACCCAATGAATGTTCCTCGGATCACTCATAAACTGGCTAAGAGTATTCACAACAAAACATATATTCGGTCTGGTGTTTGTCAGATACATCAGAGAGCCAATCAACTGGTGATGCATGGTGGGATCAATCATATCAGAATTTGAAGTAGACTCCTTCAGCTTCTTGAAATTTGCATCCATCGTGGTAGCCATGGACTTGCAGTCCAACATCCCAAATCTCTTCAAAATATCAATGGTGTATTTTCCGTGACTTAGGAAAATTTCCTTCTGTCTTTGCCATACTTCTAATCCCAAGAAGTAATGCATCAATTTGAGGTCCTTCATTTCAAACTCATAGGCAAGCTTCTTCTTACACCATCCAATTAGTTTCTCATTTCCTGTAAGAAATAAGTCGTACACATACAAGACCAAAATTAGCGGCTCTTTATCCTCAATCTTGTAGTAAAGATTGGGATTTGCTTCACTCTTGGTGAATCCCAAGTTTACCAGGTATCCGTCTATTCGTCTATACCAGCACGTGGT
Source organism: Pseudotsuga menziesii (assembly GCA_001517045.1). Classification (NCBI taxonomy): domain Eukaryota; kingdom Viridiplantae; phylum Streptophyta; class Pinopsida; order Pinales; family Pinaceae; genus Pseudotsuga; species Pseudotsuga menziesii. The sequence continues at coordinate 294,874 of LPNX010538778.1, forward strand.
GCTTGCTTGAGTCCATATAATGCCTTTTTCAGTTTACATACGTGAGAATCTTTCTCATGGACAATAAACCCTTCTGGTTTTTCAATGTAAACTTCTTCCTCGATAATACCTTTGAGGAAGGCGATCTTTACATCCATCCCATAGCTGAAGCAATAGCAATGATGGTTCTGATGGAAGTATATCGAGCCACAGGAGAAAATGTTTCATCATAGTCAATTCCGTCTTTCTGAGAGAATCCTCTGGCAACAAATCTGGCCTTGTGTTTTTCCATGCTACCATCTGCTCCATGTTTAATCTTGAAAAGCCATTTGGAGGTCACTACTGACTTCCCCTCAGGTCTCGGTACAACCTCCCATACATTGTTCTTCATGATAGATTGGAACTCCTCTGTCATGGAACCCTACCAAACTTGGTGTCTAGATGCTTCTTCATACACGGTAGGATCTGAGTCAATGGTGTGACTCATCAATGCTACACAACTCTAGAACCTATGAGGTCTTTTGCTTTCCCGATGGATTCTGTGTGGAGCTTCATGCCCCTCAACATCATGCAATGCCTGTTGTGCCCATCTAGGTCTTTTCTGACTTACTGCCATATCTGTGGGAGCATCAACTGGCTCAACTGGATCAATGGGATCGATCAGTTCATTCTTTTCTTCAGACTCCCTCTTAACTTCTAGAGGGGGAGATGATCTCATCTCTTCATGATCATCGATCTCCATATTAGATTGTCTTCCTTTTCGTATATCCCTAACGACTTCGATCTGCCTTGATCCTGGGATGTATATTCTGTAAGCCTTTGAAGACTCACTGTATCCCACGAATGTTCCCTTATTGCCTAAAGGTTCTAGTTTTGTCCTTTTATCCTTGGGCACATGAATGTAGACTGGGAAACCAAAGATACGAAGGTGGCCCACTTCTGGCTTCACTCTTGTGAAGGCTTCTTTCAGAGTCATGTCCTTCAAGTTTTATGAGGGCATCTGTTTTGTACATAAACAACTGTTCTAGATGCTTTTGTCCATAAGAACATCGATAGACTCTAGTCCTGTATCATGGCTTTGGCTACCTCCACAATTGTTCGGTTCTTCCTTTCCGCAACCCCATTTTGTTGAGGGTTGTAGGGAACTATGAGCTCCCTCTTAATTCCTACTTCCTTGCAGAAATCATTGAATTCTGTAGAGGTATATTCTCCACCATTGACTAATCTCAGGATCTTAATTCTTCTTCCTGACAAATTCTCGACTTGTACTTTGAATTTGTTGAATTGGCTAAGTACTTCCTCGGATTCCTTGGTCTTGAGGAAGTATATCCACGTCTTTCGTGAGTGGTCATCAATAACTGTTACATAGTAGTTGTCGCCACCCAATGAAGTAACCATCATGGGTTCGGACTCTGCACAAGTCAGAGTGGATTAGATCCAATATTCCCTTGGATCTGCTTTCACTTTTCGGAAAGGGACCCTTGGTATTCTTACCAAGTGCACATCCTCTACATACACCATCATGGTCTACATGAAGCATTGGTAGACCTGTCACCATGTTCCTTAATGCGGGGAGAGCTTGATAGTTTAGATGAGCTAGTCTTATGTCCCATAGTCTTAAGGTGGAGATGGAGACAAGGTTTCTCTTCATTCCAGGTACATACAACACATCATTCAGATCTAGTAAGTCATTGGATCTTAACTGAAGAGAGGTAGATCCAAACCCTTTCACATTGTAGTTGGCATCGTCTCCAAGTACAACACGGAGATGGGATTCTTTCTCAACAACTTCTGAAAGGTTCTTTTTACAACTAGTCAAATGCTTGGAAGCACCACTATTTATAAGCCATGTATCACTAGTGGTGGGAATCGTACCTGATAATGTTGATATGAAGAAGAATTATGTACTATCTTCATTTCTTTGTTTTTTGTGATGATGACCATCTTCCACATCTGCTATTGAAGCTTCATGCTTCCTTGTTTGAACCAAAACATTGGCTTGCATTGCGACGGTATTTCTTACACTTGTATCATTGTATGTGTGATAGATCCTTCTTCTTTTCCCTCCAATTTGGAGAAGAACTTCGTATCCTAGCTTGGTGCTTATGTTTGTGAAACTTCCTTCCTTTTTCGTTGCCTTTCTTGGCATGAGTGATGGAGGCTTGATTATCCTCGACTTGATGACCATGGAGTCTTTTCTTGGTTGCAATCTTGGTCTCTTCCTAAGTGCAGTCTGCCCATAACTTGTCAAATTTGGGCAACTTGGTTCGACCACTTATGGTTTGGATGAAGGACTCCCAAGATGGTGGAAGACCATTTAGAGTGGTCATGACAAGCTCCTTTTCTTCAATGTTGTCTCCACTTGACCTTAGGTTGTCTCGAAGTTCAGTGATCGTCATGAAATATGAGGCAATAGATTCGGACTTAATCATCTTCATATTTTGACAGTTTGTTCCGCAATGTTAGAGTCACATTGATGCTATTGTGTTCAAATAACTTCTTCAAGGTCTTGAACATCTTCTTAGCTGTCTTCTTTTCTGAGATTTGAGGAACCAAGTGATCTTTAACGGAGTGTCCAGAATCCTTCTTGCTTTCGCATCACACTTCCTCCACTAGGACTTGGCTTCTTTCGCTTCTGGTTCTGGAACTTTCTCATTGGCAAACTTGAAGAGATCATTTTATTCTATGATGAGAAAAACCCTAGGATTCCAAGATATGAAGTTTGTAGCCCCATCAAGATGATCTTCAATGTTCATTCCAATCATCTTGTCCACATGTCTGAACCAAAAACCCTAGCAGGCGTCAGGTCAAAAATAAATTTTGGAATTTAGTGAAACTGACCTTACAATTAGATGCACCCTATCAAGGCGAGTTGAGGGAAGGTGAGGTTGAGCCAAAACGGTGGTGGGAAACCTCTAAAACTTGATGCCCTAGTTTCTTCTCGCAGTAAAAAAATTGAGACTTCTCGGATTTTTTTCTTTCTTTCACCAAAAGATGTGCCTCCCATAGAGCGAAGTTTCCATAGCTCTTTTTCTGTTGAAGAGATGACAGAAGGCCTTGGAAGGTCAAACCCTAGCTTTCGACAATGGCCTCCTCTAGAATTGCTCTGATACCATGTTAGTTTTTACAAGATTATAGTAGTATAACTTAATTGCAGATAAAAAATAGGATCTCTAGAAGAAAGACAAAGCACAGAAACAAGAAACACAAGAATTTATCCTGGGAAACCCAATCAAGAAAAACCCAACAGACCTTTGTATAGAGACAATAACTCCTGAGAACAGAGAGAAGAAGAGAGAGAGAGAAAATGTCTCTCTAAGATACAACCCTAGAGAAATACTCTCCTAAATTGTAATAGCGCACCTTTTCTGTCTGAGTGACTTGCTATGAATGAATGAAATAATGAGGGGCGCCTCCTATTTATATTGATTTTCCAAGTGAAAAATTATTGTGGCCGACTTGTCAGTTTGATTGGGGCCGACGACCTACCTTGGGGAAATATAAAATAATTTTATTTTTATTCTTTTTCTTGTGTATTCTTTCCCCACGGTTTACATTGATTCTTTCTAGGGTTTACATGAGTAATTACATCAGTGTGAATTCCTGTATGAAGTACAAGGAAATACAATACAAGTACAATAAGAATAACTTCTGAAGTTGCACAATTTCCAACAGTTTGTCCATCTTATTGACACAACATGATAGGGCCATAAAAACACACCAAAAGGTTAGTAGGGCCCTTATTTTGAGAGGGTGGGATTGATGTTGCTTACTTAGGAGAGGGCCTTACTGGAGAGATCCCTAGAAGTCATCAAGAATTTTGGAAAAGTTAGGTAGGTAACATTGTGTTTGATGTGTAACAAACATTGCATATAGGTTGTTGTTAATATTATTGCTTCATCACCCAAGGCTTCCCTTTCCATTTCAATAGAGGACTATTATTTGCAAGTTCTTATTAGCGCAACATATAAGATAAGATAAGATAATTTTATTAATGTCCAACCAATTACCATTGAAGTTGGTCGATGGGATTGCTAAGCACAATGATGTTGATACAAAGCCAGAGCTCAAAACTGACTCCTATAAAAAGCAAGATGCATAATGTGAAATGCTGATCTAAATCCAAAGCATGAGAGATAAAACTCCAAATTTAGAGAGTAGATATGAAAGAAGAATGTGTAATACGCATGGATCCAAAATATGGAGTGCCCAAAAGGTTAGCGAATAAAGATCCACTCGATCTAGCTCCCATAACGTTCGAGACCAAGTGAACAAAAGTCAAGGACCTAACAGAAGATTTGGTCTGTGTAATATTGCTTTGCTACTTGAAAAAGATCGATTGTTGTTGGGGTTTTGGTGATCTCGTCTTATTGTTGTGATGGGATTTGGCTGCCACTTAGGTCTTTGTGAAGAGGGGATAGTCCCGTGTATCATCACTGATCTAGAATAGAAGCCATGGCCACTATCTATTTGTCTCTTAGTACACCTAGCAAATGGGAGCACCGTAAAAATGGAAGTGATCACCCCGATGGAGATTGGTCTAGGAGGTGGCTAGAGAGTATGAGGGAAAATATTGGGGGCCTCTTTAAGGTATATGTCCAAACATCTCTGGTCAGGGTACCTAAAGAAACTAGAGAGGGTTTGTAATTTTCTCAATGAAAATTTTCACTGAATGACTTTTAATGCAAAAAATGAAAATTTCACCACTATTCTAGAGGTTTCTTGGATCTCAACCTGGTGAATTTTTAGCCTAAGGGATGTTTTGAAATAGATTTCAAAACAAAAATAGAAAGAGTACAATCCAAGAGCCTTATCTCGTAGGAAATCCAAGGATAAGAGTTACCGGACAACTTGGATAAATTTCAACCATCTAGGGTAACTTATCCCACATAAACCAGATCTGAAGTTTATCTTTTACAATGGTTATAATGGCATTACAACATCAGGTGTTCTCAAGGTTGGGTGTTCTTCAACAAGTGGATTTCCCACATGGTCATCATGAAAGGTGTCCACCAAGCTATCAAGAGTACTCCAACTCCCAAGGGAAGATTACCAGGCGTGTTGATGTTCTCTAGGGTTTCAACATCGGGAAAACATTCTGCAGATCATTCTCTTAGATGGGTTCGCAACCCAGGAAGAGAATGGCCCCTTGATAGCCTTGATATGGTCATGCGAAATGACTATATGTGTTTTGTGGCTCAGATGCTTAGCCTCTTTCTTGTCACGTGAACTGGCTTGAGTGATATGAGGCTAGAGGTCACATTGCATACTCCGTGAAGGAGTGATCTATTCTAGTAGGGTGAGTTGTCTTGTCTGTGTGACAAGTGATTTCATCCTTTTTAGTGGAGCCAAAGTCTAATCTATTTTTGTATTTGAGATTGGCTCTAAGAAGTGTCATGGACTTCTTAGAGTATGGTCAAATCTACATTAGAGCTCTACATGAAAGAAGGTGATCGACATGTGATGAGACATGAATGAGGAGAACTTTTCTATGATGTAGAAATAACCAAAGAAGTCGAGACAATCCATTGAAGAATTCCAAGAGAAAGTGGAAGACAAGAAAGTGCAAAATACCTCAATAAAAGGGGGAACTTAGCCTTATAATACAAAAGTACAAGTCGGCCTCAAGAGTAAAATCAAGTCAACTGAAGAATATAATAGAAGAGTTCTCACACTTCATTTACACATTCAAGCAAGCTCATCTCTTTCAATTGGTGTGCACTTCTGAAGGAGGACAAGTGAAGATCGCTAGAAGTGATTTTGGGGTTATCTTATTATCTCTATCTCTCTCAAAGGTTCGCTAGGGTTTCTTGTGGAAGAAGAGCACACATTTGTGCTAGGGCTTAATTTTCATGATTTATATTGTTCTTGTATTGGATTAATTTCTTCTGAGAATATTTTGCTGGGTTTTCTCCTATTTGAGTTTCAAAGGATAAATCTTTGTGTCTCTTGTGCATGGTTATCTTTAGGTGATCCTTGCTTTTATTTCTAATGCAAATTTCTAATGCTATACTTGTGGTATGAAATAAATGATTGAAGAATTATTGTGAAATAATAATCAAGGATTGAAAATTGGATTAAAATTCAACAAGGCCAATACCTATTTGAGTTCAATCAATCACCGAGTAAGCTATCTGAATTGTGCAAATCGATCATGGATCACCTCCCATCCTCCAATCCATTCTAGGGCTATCTAGTGGTAGAATATACACCATGTAACCCAAATCTCATGAAGCACCCCAAATATGGTGTAAACACTTTTGGAGTAACTTAAAAAGCTAACATTGCTCTCAGATCTCATAATAGAAGGGGCAACAAGACATGCACTGCACCTTTGTCTCAACTTTCGAAGATGACCCAGATGACAATTTGTATCCAACCGATCAAGCTCTTGCTTTGTCTCAACCCGAAGTCTATGCTAGCTCACCTTGAACTAGGCCAGTGAAATATGAAAAGCACGTGTCCAATGAAGATGCATGGAGGGAGGCTGGACCCAAGAAGTGCTCATTCTAGTAAGCTATCTTTGGATGTATCCTGCCCAACGGGTTTGTCTAAGTGATATGTATAAACTTCTTGTTGATGTCGTCGGCGATGATCATGTTCAACTCTTGCCTAGTGGGAAGTCGCTTGGTGCATCAAGGAAGTATCTGAGAGGAGGAAGCTGTTCCAATGCAATACCCATAGACTCTAGAAGATCTGAATGCCCTCAATCAGAGAAGATTGAATACTTATAATGTGGTTTAGAACTTCAGATCATGGTTGATAGTGTACTTGTTTATGGAGCTACTGGTTTTTTTTGTGGAGAGTAGATATCTTCACATCTTCTGGGATCCTTACATATTCCGTTCTTTGAACTTGTTAATACATAGTTTTTAGAGCAGTTTCTGTTAGAACTATAGGAAGTAGCCGAGACACATTACACCAGTGTTTTAAAAACCAGCCGAGTCCGAGTCCGAGTTGGCCGAGTTGACCCCCAGCCAAGCTGACTTGGCCTGCAACTCAGCTCGGGTGGCCGATTTTATACTTAGTCGGTCGAGTTGGGTCCGAGTCGGCCGAGTTGACCGAGTTGCAACCCGAGTTAGCCGAGTCAGTTGTGGCAGACACCCACAAGAATGCAGACTCCAAAATAACATGTTTATTTTTTATTTTTAAGATTTTTCTTATTCTAACCATAACCTAAGGCCATAAGATGATCCCCTGCCCCTCTATTTGGCTCACACTTCTGCTGTAAGATGTTTGTGAGCATTTGGCATTATTGTTGTTTGGATTCATGGAGGCTTGGAGGAGCGTCCAACAATGAAGAACAATCAACATGATTGGAGGAGTTGGACTGTTGGAGACCGATTTTCTGTTACCTAGATGTATGTTAGCTTCCAGCTAGCCATTGTTTCGTTTTTTCTCATTAAATTGACAAATATCAGTCCTGTTTTCTATTGTTTGCTGCCAAAATAATAAGATTTTTTTTCTTTTGTTTTTGCATGTTTAGATTTGCTTTGCATTTAGATTCTAGATTGGCCCCAAAAGGAAAAGATCAGGCATGGATCCATGCTGATGTCATTGAAGGGAAAATGTATTGCAAGTGTTGCAAGACATGGATTAAAGGAGGCGACATTAATAGATTTAAACAACAGTTGGCTGCTGTTAGGGGAAATATTGCCCCATGGGAAGTTGATTTAGAGTTTATTGGTGAGATTAGGTTGGAGTTGCGACAACAGTTTGATGAATTTGAAGAGGAGAAGGCTAAACAAAAAGAGATGTATGATCATTGACATATGATGTAGTGGCATCATGGCATGCTGTTTTTTGGACTCTACAAGCCATTTAGGCCTCATTGATTATGTTTTTTGTTCTAGATATGTATTGCACAGTACACTCGATGCCATTTTGATATATTCACACTTCTATGGCATATGCATGAGTAGACGTTGGATATTTTGTCCCTAATTCTTTGCAAGCATGGATTAAAATCTTTAAAATATTGTTTTTCTTTAAAATTTAATATTTTATGTATTTTTTGAGTAAACTGAGTCATTAAATTCAAATCGGCCGAGTCATTACCGATTCAGTACCGAGTCCAAGTCCGAGTCCGAGTTGACCCTTGACCGATTCCGAGTCCGAGTCCGAGTTTTAAAACATTGCATTACACTACTAATGTCGTCACAATGAAGTTTCTTTTTAAGGTAAAGCAAACATTGTTGGCTGTGGTTGTTAGTAAATAGTTGGCAAACATTGAGACGGGGCATGATTGATCAGATTTTGGAGGTATGTTATAGATGAAGATGGTTGTAGTAAAAGGTAATTTGGTATTAGCTTCACAGAGCAGTTGGTTTCCTGATTCAGAAAGGCAACACAGTAAGCCCTCTTTGGTTTATAACATTGTTTTGAAGAATTTCAGCAAGAGTCTGGAATGAAACTTTATAGGAAACATTGGCGAAAATATTGGATAATATTGGTAAGCATAAACTTTTAGGTACAGCTCTTGGAAAAACATGGGATAATCAGCAAACTGAAAAACTCGGAAAAATCAAGAGAACTCACAACATATATGACTAGTAAGGAAAATGAAAGCTGGAAACTTGTTCATAAAGAATTATTGATCATGTAATGGTAGTAGTTACTGACAAGTAGGATAATGATGAACTCATTCGTGCGAGTGATGAGAACAAAGCTCCACACAAGGATGAAGAGCTAAGTTAATAGGATTAGGATACAGATTCGGATTCGCCAGATGTTTTAAAACCCAGGATCCGGATACAGCAGGGAAACGGCAAGTATAAACAAATATAAAAATATTTTTATAATAAATAGAGAAATAGAAAGAAGAAACAAAACAATTTAGGAAACAAGAGTAGAACCATAAGTTAGTGCCAAAAAAGAGAGTTGTTCATGTACCATAACTGTAATTTGATAAGTTGTGATATTGATAATTTTAAAAACCATTTCAGCATGAACCTGAAGCAGGTCATGACTCATAATAGTGTTTTTGTGAGCCACATCCATATGTAGCTATCCGCAAGGAATAACATGGTTTTCTTGAACGCTATGGCAAGACTACAGAACAGTGTAGGTGAAGTGAACAACAACTTAGTACATAAAGATAGACCAGCCCTTGACAGCAGACATTGACCATTAAGACATATCAAATAAAAACGTTGACAGCAGACCTTGATATTGATATATCATAGTTCAAGAGCATATCTTGACATAAGGATAGATCAGACCTTGAGCAGGAATGGGGTTTACGCTTTTAGCCATTAGGTGTTTAGGGTTTTTAAGTTTTTCATTAAAAAATAAATTTTTGGGGGGATCAATGGGTCACAGAAGCGCTGGAAGTTGCAGGATCTGTTTAAAAATTTCAGGAATTGTTTGATTTTTCACAGGATCCGTTTGGAAATTTCAGGATTTTTATTTTTATTTTTCACAGGATCCGTTTCATGGGACCAGGATACGTTTCCTTCTGCAGGGGATCCGTTTCCATGGCGGATCCGAGTTAGATCGACTCTGGATACATATCGGATCCGTGGATCCTACACATTGGGGTGGTGGATCCGGTAACACAGATGAGGAGGCATTAATTGCAGCTAAGGTGCATATCACAACGCACTTGCTGAAACCTGAACAGGCTGCTGTTGAGTTTATTTCTGGATCAAGAGTCTTTTGTAGATATGATAGCCCGTAATGATCAGAGGATTTTGGTTTCTGTGCTGTGGTGTATTGTTCATGGAACAGGTACAGAGCCGTTGCAGAACATAGCTACTCCTGTTTAATCACTAGCTTTTCTGCCCTAAATATGAATTGGAATTCCCATCCACTTAATAAAGAATATTAGGATGGGTTTGGAGAAAACTGAAGATCTACTCTGCTTGCATTCCAATATTCACATTATGTTTGGAAAGAAATATGGATATCATTGAATGCTTGTGAAGAATTGGGATCTGCATCCTCAGAATCCTGACTTGGACATTTCTTAGACCCATTTTGATTCAGATGAAGGTTCAGCCTTACTTGGCCAGGTTTCTTCAGCTTCAGAATCATAGGCAGTGGTGTTGCAGACACATGAAACCACTGGATGTTAGGTGCATGCCAATGTCCTACTTGATGATATTGACTTGCAACATCCAGTGTTTTTTTCCTTTTCATAGTTTGACTATGTTTCCTGCTTTATAAAGGCAAAATTTGGTTTTGCAATGATTGATGAATATTGCAATTCTTGAATATGTTACATGGAATGCCTGTCTATTTAATACTTTTTCCTTCCATTGATTTATAATTATTTATCTATGCACATTTTTTTTAAAATACGTATATCCTTGTTGCCTAAAATTATCACAGTAGTATTCACGAAACTCATATTGTTTAGGAAACTGTATCCATTTTCAAGTTTACGAGAGCATAGGCCTTGAGGTTTGGATATATTTTCTAACTTAAGCATTTAAATGAAAGGCCCATGAAGATGCATGTTTGTGCACTGCTATTGAAGTGGAATGTTCTTTGTGTTCTTAACGAGCTGCTGTTTTGTTGTTGGCTAAACTTTTCATCGTAGTATTTCTGAAACTTGTACCCTTTTTTGGACGGAATGCACATCATGCACTACCTCTCATTTCGAGGATGGTACCCAAGGTAAACCATTTGGTTGCAGTTTTGGAAAACTAACCCCACAAGGACATCGAGTGAGGCCCACAATATTCACGGAGGCAGCTAGCCTGGGGACTTGAACCCATGACCTCCTGTTTGCAATTCACAGCAGTCGATCACTCGAGCTAACTATTGGGCTACTGGAACTTTTACCTGTTTTTGGAACTGTACCTGTTTCCAAGTTTATGAGAGCATAGGCCTGGAGATTTGTATATATGTTCTAACTTAAACACTTAAATTAAAGTCCCATGTTTGTTCACTGCAATTAAAGTTTTATGTGGTGTTCTTAACCAGCCATTATGGTCACTGGCTTACCCTTTAGATATCCTGTTACAAAGCTTGCATCATATAGATATAATTTGTATATTTATAAAAATGAAAGATTACAATGGGAGCTCAAGGCTGTTGTGTGATGCATCAGTTGTATCTGTTTCTGAGTAGCTTGGTCAAATCTGTATATTTCATCCTCTAGCTGTTCTATGTTCTGTAAATATATGTTGATTCCTCACCTGTAAATTACTGACATTTTGTTTGTATGTACCCTTTTAAATTTTTTTTATGTTTGTTTACTAGCTTGTCTGTAACTTCTTCTTCTTCTCTGAAGTGATTGGTATTATATCTAACAGGGGTGCAATTAGAGAGCTTTCTGCTGCATTGGAGTTTGATAGTATAAATTTAGAGTGCTTGTACTTGAGAGCATCGTGTCACCATGCGGTTGGAGAATATGCTAATGCGGTAAAAGCAATTTATCTGGATTGAGGAAGTGACTTTGATTTATTTTGAACTGTCAAACTGTCAGGCTATTGATAGATTTTTATGACTAGACTTGAGATACAACCGTTCTTCTCAATTTGTGCTTGTTTGTTACAGATGAAAGACTATGATGCTGTTGTTAATTTGGATATTGACTCACAAGAAAAGTTCGTACTTCAGTGCTTGGCCTTTTACCAGGTTTGTTAATTTTGGTAGAGGGAGTCTTTTCTTACTGAACATTTGGACAATGCATTGTACTAGATTTTATTCTCATTTTGTGGTTTGTTCCGACTTACATTAGACTCTAAAGATTGATTGTATGATTTTTTTTCTATGTAATAATGCTTTAGGATATTCTGAAAGTAGGTTTCTTACATGCAGAAAATCCAGATCACAGTTTTTTTTTCCTTCCTTCAACAGATACAAACTAGTGTCTTCTATCTTTTTTGGAAATAGTGACATTCCTTTGCATTCCGTATGTCAGTTCATCGTTATTCAGTATAATAGACGATATAGTGTTCTAGTTTATGGACAGTAGAATGTCTGCTGTTTTTGATGTCCAATATAATATATATTGATGTTTTTGTTTATCTGTTGCGGGCCTTTTCATGACTCTTGAGTCTTGACCAGATGTATTAATGCTACATTTCTGAGCCACAACCATCTATTGCTGTTATTATAATCTTGCTGGCATCTAGATCTCAAAATTTTGACTGTATCTCTTAAAGTAGTGTACCCCTTTGGAGATTTTATCATTGTGTCAATAAATAGATCTGTTGTTGTTCTCACTTAAACTGTATTAGGTTTTTTTGGGAAAAATATTGCTTATATTAATCAAAGAATCTGTACAAATGTACAAATAAGAATTGCAACTTACAATTGTCAAGCTACTTTCCTAATTGCGGAGAATGCTTGTACACGATCCAAGTATGCATCTGCAGAACATCTGTTAGCATCTTTAATAAGGAAGTAGACTTTGGCTTTGACTTGGACACTGACCTTGCTGGCACGTCTTTTGAAATGAAGGGAAAGAACTAACAAATCCCTAAAAATAACAGATTGAGCATTTTCCATAATGAAAAAGGGGTGCTAAATAAACACAATGCCACAGTCTATCATAAGGAGAAGGAATAAGTAAACAATAAGTGATCACCCTGTAACAATAAGTGATCTGTAAATCACCCAGGTATAGTTTAAATCACCCTGTAACAATAAGTGATCTGTAAACTGCTGAATCTATGCCTCTAGACAGTTCACAGCATATCAAAATTTGTGCAAAATAATTCTTTGCTAGTTCTAGTGTCTATGTCCCATATACACAACTGACTTTAGGCTTTTCCTTTAACATGAGATGCTAGTTGAAATAGTAACAAGTTACAACAAATAAATATCACACAAGCTTTACCCTGGGGAATGTAACGTAATAATAATAATAATAATAATAATAATAACAGTTGATTAATGAAAGGACACATCCTGTCTGAAAGACATGACCTATTAAGAGGTGATGACTTACCATTGTGACCAGTCAATGCTATAAATACACTCTCTGAAACGAAGAAACTTCGTTTCTTATAGAATAACCAGCACAATTAAGCCAGATTAGATTAATCCATGATTAATAAATTATATGATTGATAAGAGATGATTTACATGAGAGAATAATGTTTGTATAAATACCCATGCAAGGGTTGCCTTGGTGATGCGACGCCACCTTTCATAAGGTGCCTCTTCATTTGCCTTTCTATTTTATCTTTAATTAATTTAGCAATGTTATTAAAATTTTGTAACAGAAAAGATTTGTTTCTTATGGGAAGACCCAATGTAAATAATATAAATATTCCATGAATGAAATATAATGTAAAATAATATAACATGTGTTGTTTTACAATTACATTGGTAGGGGTTTATATAAGCTTATCGTGCCTTTTCAAATGAAAGCGTACATCTCTTTACTTTTTTTTTCTAATTAATTAATTAATTAATCATTTCTATTTATTAGTTATTAATTATTAATATTACTAATTTATATTGGTGCTTAATGTTATATATAGTTATATGTCTTATTATGTTATATATATTTTATTTAACATTGTCTTCCCCTTAAGAGAAGCTTTGTCTTCAAAGCTTAGAGAAGACGAGGCTTCGACTGATGTCTTGTTTGTAATGACATCTTCTCGATCTTTGTGTTAGTAATTGCGACACCTGACGAAACGAAACGATATGAGTTACGGATTCCCAAGAGAAATTGTCGCATCGTTTGTGAAGTCGTCCATCCGAGATCTATCTTTATTGGAATTGTTTGTTGACGGCATTTGGATGGAATTTCTTGATTTCTGCTTAGCTTATTTTTTTTGAGTTCTTTCTCTTCTGAAATCATATCTCCTCTATTTATGTTTATTTGACCATGTTGTTGGTCAAAATGCTTTTTGTAATTTGGGTGTTGATAAGAAGTTGTTGTTGTTGTTGTTTTTTTTTTTTAATTTTCTCTGCTGAATTGACTTCCTTTTGAACTGTGACGGGGACCGAATTTGTATTTGTTTCTTGTTTCCAGAGAGTCTAGACGCTTCTTTCTGGATTTGAACTAATTTGTGCTCTAATAGATTATTATTATTTTGAATCATTTGTCTTGTCGCTTGCTACTGTTTTTCCTCTTTTAACTTCTTGATTTGTTCCTCTAGTTCTTGATTAAGATTTCTCATATGATGGTTTTCTTCTTGGTGTTTTAGTATTCTTCCTTTGAGGTCTTCATTGGAAGGTTCCATCTTTCGACTATTTTTTAGTTTTTTGATTTTCGTAAGTAATGTCTTGTTATGAATTCTTAATTGAAATAGTTCTTCGGTATTGCTTGCTAATTTGCCATTGATTTTCACAATTTCTAACTTGTGCTTCTTTTTAGTGTCGTCATACTTTTGCTGGAATTCTTCCTTCTGTTGGTGATGTTGACATATCTTTGATTCTTGACTTTTTCAGCTTTCTCTGGATTTGTGCCAATTCATCATCTTTGTCCATGATAAACTTGTTTAAACGTTTTATATCTTCTTCTAAATTGTTATCACTCTTATACGTTGATTCTTCGTTATTTTTTGACCTTTTGATTTTGTTTTCAAGATCTTGATTGTGATTTTTTAATCGAGATATTTCTTCATTCTTAGTTGATAACTTTTTCTTGATATCTTCATTAGCTTTTTCCGGCTTTTGATTTTGATCTTTTAAGCGATGATTCTCTTGTTCTGTCAACTGATCGAGAATTCTTCGTTTACTTGTCTCAAATTGTAGATTTTTATTGGTTTCTTTGTAGTATCCTAATTCGCTTTCTAATCCTTGTGATTGCAATTGTGAGTTATGTTGATCATCTTTTATAATAATATATTTACCACATATTGGACATGAGCGATTGCAATTCTTAAAAATGTCGAATATTGGAATTTCGTTTCGCAATAAGGACACTTAGCCCAAAATTTGGATTTATATATGGAATCTATAATTTTTTCAATAAATCCGTAATTGGCTTCAATGACTTCTTCAATATCTTTCGAGATTTGATTTCCGCTCTTTTAGTATTTTCTTTGACTTGGTCTTTTTTTGGACTACTTTGACTTTTTTTTAAAATTTACAATAGAATTATTATTTCCAAAATAATAACTACAAAAATAATTATTATTAGAGTGGTATATGGATTATAATAATAATATTATTAATAATAATGTATTATTATAATTTCTTTTTGAATGCTTAGAATTTGGGTTTTAAGCTTTAATGGTGAAAAGGCGGGGAAGGGCGCGCAATTATGGAGAATGAAGGGGGTTGGGGTTGGCGCTATCGTGGTGGTGGAGCTCATGGAAGGCACAGGCGGTGGCATTAGTAACTGGACGGGGGATAACATGGCAGGTCGCGGTGAAGATGGCTAAAAGCCTATGTTAGATCAAAGATTCGGATTGAAGGAAACCTTGAGAGTTTGGGTACAAGCCAGAGATCAATAGAAGCTCAAGGAAGGGTTGGCTCTGATACCAATGGAACAAAAAGATTTGTTTCTTACGGAAAGACCCAGTGTAAATAATATAAATATTCCATGAATGAAATATAATGTAAAATGATATAAGATGTGTTGTTTTACAATTACATTGGTAGGGATTTATATAAGCCTTCTCGTGCCTTTTCAAATGAAAGGGTACATCTCTTTACTTTTTTTCTAATTAATTAATTAATCATTTCTATTTATTAGTTATTATTATTAGTATTAATAATTAATAGTGTTACTTAATGTTTATATATAGTTACATGTCTTGTTATGTTATATATTTTTTATATAACATAATTATTAATGCTTATTTATTATTTTATTTTGTTCATTATATTGTCTTGCCCTTAAGGGAAGCTTTGTCCTCAAAGCTTATTGAAGACAAGGCTTATGTCTGATTTGTTGCTTGTAATGTCATCTCGATCCTTTATTTTAGTACTTGCGACACTTGAGAAAATGGGACGATACGAGTTACGAATTTCAAAGAAAAATGTCGCGTTGTCTGTGATGTGGTCCATCCGAGATCTATTTTCATCGGAGTTGATTGTTGATCGTCTTGTTGGATAAATCTTCCCATTTTCTGCTTAGGTTGTAGATTTTGTGTTCTTTCGCTTCTAAAATTATAAATCCTTTGTTTATGTTCATTTTGACCTTGTCGTTGGTCAAAATGCTTTTTATAATTTGGGTGTCGGTAAGGAGTTCTTGTTGCTTGTTTTTCTGCTGGATTGACTTCCTTTTGAACTGTGATGGGAATCGAATTTGTATTTGTTCCTTCTTCCTCAATGGAATTTGTTTTTTGGATAGTTTGGATGCTTCCTTCTAGATTTGAACTAATTTGTTCTCTAATATGTTATTATTATTCCGAATGTTCTCAAACTTTTCATCTTGCGACTGTTGGTCCTCTTTTAATTTCTCGATTTGTTCCTCTAGTTCCTGATTAATCTTCTTCAGGGCGGAATTTTCTTCGTCTTTTCCTAGTAATTTTTGCTGTAAAGCTTGAATCTTCTCTTCTAACTTTTGACTGCATTGAACTTTATCCATTGCCTTCTTGATTTGTGGAACTAATTTTTGATTATGATATCTTAGACGAGAGACCCCTTCTTCTTTACATGCAATAACCTTGTCAAAATCTTTGTGTATCGTCTGTATTGATTTCTCTGAAGTCTTCAGATGACGCGACTTCTGTTTTTGACTTCATGTTAATGTCATGGAATGTGCCTTTCTTGTTTTTGTAGGGGAATATCAGAAAATTCTTTTCAACATTTAAGATAAAAATCCCCAATGTTTCGAGCCAAAGTAGTCCCTTTCATAAGGTGCCTTTTCATTTAATTCTTTAATTAATTTATCAAAGTTATTAATATTTATTAATGCTTCTTTATTATTTATTTTGTTCATTACACTATCACATTGTCATTATATCATCTCATATTTTATACATTTATTAGATTTGTCCTTTATAGTAACATGTTTTCCTACTTAAATTGGATATTCAACTATTGAATTATAGTTTGTATTTTGGGAGCGAGCTTCCGAAGGAAGTGAGCTACGGGATCGGGAGCGAGGGGGTGGGGGGTGCTCCCATAGAACATACCTATAAAGTAAGAGATCTATCAAGGTGTTATATTTAATAAGAGATACAAGGGTCTCTTTCTACAAAAACCAATCCCCAGGGGGGAATTAATGAACTAAGGATCAAGCTCAGTGTGACTCACTTGAAGAGAAGTCGAACTGAGCTAAGTCAGAGTTGAATTGAAGAGGAATTGACCTTCTTCACCCAACAAGTGCCAATACATCACCAAACCCAACCACTTCCAAACGTGCGGCTTCTTCAATCTCCTCGCGTGAATGTACGACATATTGGTGTGAAGGAAAAATTAAATGAAGGCTTGTGAATAATGGATACACACGAAGGCTCTAATCCAAAGTATGTAAACAAATATTTTAATAATGAAGGGGGAGGGGTCAACTCTCACCCCATTGGCACCCACCTCCACGCTAGCGTGAGCCATACAAGAGTTGATGTCAATCACTTTCCACCGAAACACCAAGACGACTACCCCGACTTTGGAGGTGTGAGTGAAAAACTCAGAAATTATTTGTCGTTTGTTCAACAACCAATAATAACCAAGGGAAAAAACACTCTGGGCTAGTCGACTTGATGCTCAAGTTCAGGAAGTCGAGCCTTTTATAAAAAAATTAAATGCTAGGACATTTTTTACAATTTCTCCAAAGGGGTATGAACATGCATTACAAAAATTATTCGAACAGACTCCCAAAAAGAGGCTGGCGGACTTTTGAACTCTGATCACGAACAAGTGCACTTGTACAATACTTTGGCGGCTCACCGAAAATCCACGAAGTGCAAAATTAGTGGATAACAGGTTGTTCGAGTGTGAGCTAGAGGCTACAGTAGTTCACTGTGACAATTGAAGTGGCATTAGGCTATTTGAGAATCTAGTGTTCCATGACCGGAGCAAACACATAGACATCAGGTACAACTTCTTGAGAGATTGTGTTCAGAGAGAAACCGTTCGGTTGGAGTACATACAGACAGATGAGCAAGTGGTGGACATTTTCACCAAGGCACTTTGCAGACAGATTTTTGTGAAGTTCATGGATAAGTTGGGGTTGCTATCGAATCCCTTCCTCGTTGAGAGGGAGTGTTAAAGTAGCAGCAACAAGGAAAGTCTTCCTGCATGCATGTGTTCTTGCATGCAGAAGACTGAAATTAGGAAGCCAATTGTATTTAATTATTTTTCCTAAAATAATTAAAGTGATCTAATTGTTTATTGACTTTAAGTGAAAGTGAAATTAGAGTTTTCGCTTTACCTAAAGTTGTAAAAGAGAGATCAATTGGTGGAGAGGACACAATTGCATTTTGACAGAAACGGAAGAAGTGTGAGAGAGAATTTTCGCAAATAAGACGAATGAGCACTAACTCAGGGAGACATCCATAAATTGCAGAGGAGAGAGACATGAGACTTTGGTGGAGGTACACCGTACAACATCAGCATGTACAGTAGCAAGTTGCCTTGGGAACCATGCCATCTCACAGGTTTTTCTTAGTGATTTGTTGGGTGTTTCTATTTTTCCATCTAGGGCATAAATCGATTTTCTGATATTGTAAAAGCTCTGTATTTTCTTAATAAAAATATCGTCTCATACTGCTGCACCGGTTTTCCCATCTTGGGTTTTGTCCGGGGGTTTATACACAAAAAGATTGTGTCGTTTTTATTGATGTGCTTGATGTTGTAAATGGTTCTCAGTTTTATATTCCGCTGCATACTGTAAAGAAGTTCATGTGTAATTATTTTAGTTAAAATTTAAATATACTATTTTAGCGCTAGTTGTGCTTTGAAGGAAAATTTACACTATGTTGGAGTAAGACATTTCAAGCCAAACATGCACGATGGTCTTTCTATATATATATATATATATATATATATATATATATATATGCTTCAAGGACAAAGTTTTTTTAAAGGGGAAGGGTAATGTAACATACATAATAACAATAAATAAATAATAATAACAATAATAATTAAGAATGAAAGGACACATCTTTCCTAAAAGACATGACTTATTGAAAGGTCATGACTTACCATAGGGACCAGTTAATGCTATAAGTACGTCATCACATGGTCATTATATCATCTCATATTTTATACATTTATTATATTAGTTCTTATCAATTATAACCTGTTGTCCTATTTGAATTGGATATTCAGCTATTGAATTACTGTTTGTATTTGGGAAACGGATATTGTTCGTTACAGGGAAAACCTCAATGAAAAAAAATTCCTACAATCAAATGCACTTATTAACTCTCAAGATATTACAAACATCCACGACATACTCTCCAAACAAAGATCTTTGTGTGGTCTATTGAGCTAAATGAATGGCATCACATTCATCATGCGATAAAATATTTTTGGAGATGTATCTTTACAATACTTTACCCTCCGCTAGATTGTTGAGTTGCATAGTGACGAAATGACGAATCTGAAGCATACTATCCAAACATACATCTTTGTGTGGTCTATTGAAATAAATGAATGGCATCACATTCATCATCCAGTAAGGATTTTTGGACATGTATCCTACAATACTTTTCCCTCCTGCTAGATTGTTCAGTTGCATAGTGATGAAAGGGCAAACTCCATCAACAACTAATGACTGGATGAACTCGAACTGTATATGTCTTGCTGATTTGACACAGATAAAGGGGCAAATTGTCAAGTGTATTAACATCTTAATATAGAAGATAAGTGTTGATGAAATTGCCATTGATGCCAACGTGGACCTGCAGTGGCCCCACGGGATGTCATTGATGCCACCAAGGTCCCTGTACCCACAAGCTTGAATCTTGAAGCCACCACCTTGCTGAAGATGTTGAAGACATTGGTGATGATACTGGAGATGGTCCTGAAGCCTTGATAGGTTGAAGAAACATCAATGACCCATTTTGTGGTCATTTGTAGTTTGATGGGGTCATAAAGCCCACGCATTGGATAGTTGCCACTTGATGAAGACCTTGATGCCCTTCATAGTCCTTGAAGCCTTTGCCTGTTGCTTGATGGACATTGTTGATGACATGGCAAACTCAGTTAATGACTAGGGCAATAACTTACAACAACTTGAGGGTATGCAACCCTTGAATATGGTTGAGTCATGAAGACCATGCTCCTGTTGATAAAGTCCATGTCTACTTGTAAGGAATCTATGGAGAAGCTTTTGAAGCCCTTGAAGATTGCCTTGAAATTTTTTATGATGAAGTCCTTGATTCTCTAGCCCACAAGCCTGAATCTTGGAACCCTTGCTTATAAGTGGGTTTATTAAGGAACTAATGGAGATCGTGGACATAAACATATGCATGGAATCCTTGGTCAAAAGCTACAGCAGTTTAAATGAAAATGATGAAGCCCTTGCCTAATTTGTTGATTTGTTTCAAAGATTGCAAACCAAGCAAGGTCGGCTCAGTCAAACATTTATGCAAGGTCGGATCAGTCAAACATTTATTTAATACGAAGTCGGCTCGAAACAAAAATTAAAATTCGAATAGATAAAAATAAAAATTGTTTTTATTAGCAGGTCGACCCCATAAAAATTCATGGAAAATGCATATAAATAGACCAACGCCCTCACTAATTTTTGATGTGACAAAATTTTTGAATTAGCTCTCCAATTTCGGAGGTCAGACTGAGGTAAATTCGGAGGTCTCTGAGGTAGCCGCAGAAGGAGCAGCAGCACTGTGGAAATTTCGGACTGTCCACTGAGGCAAATTTCGGGCAGCAGCAGACTGTAATTTCGGGCAGCAGCAGACTGTGTTTTTCGGGCAGCATCAGAGTTCGTTTTCCACAGAGAAATTTAGGGTTTGTTCTTTTGCAGCAGCAGCACAAGTCTGATTTTCTCTTTTTAAGTCGGAGTCTTCCTCTGATTTTCATGTGGATAAATGTTTGTAGACTGAGGCAGCCCTAATTTCCACAGACCACACTATACACCAGTCCGAAAAATTGCAGGCATATACAGTTCGGATTTGGGCACTAGCTGAAGGTATTTTATAGTTTGTTTTGCAGACCTAAATAGAGGATTAGATCCGAAACCTTGCAGCTGTCACAGTGTTACTTAGGAAGCAGTGGGCATGGTTAAAGTTTGAAGAGAGTCCTTCATATCTACACCTCTAAACTAGATGGAATAAGGCCCTAACAGCCCAAGCTTGTAACAGCATTGGTGGCCTTTTGTGCACTTGAAACAGTCG
>LPNX010538778.1:325898-349045 GCA_001517045.1 Pseudotsuga menziesii
ATACTATACATTAAAATTTAAAACATTTACAGTTTATTGATAGATTAAAATTTTAATATATATAAGTTAAAATTAACATTTAAATTTTACACCATGATTGTATATTATTTTTTTTTTTAATTTTTAATTTTTAATTTTAAAATTTTATTTAAAAATTAATATATTATATTAAGTTTAACTTTAGAAATGTAGCAATGTGTAGCAGATGTAACATTGTAATGTAGAAAACTAGAAATATTATATTAATATATCAGTAGACGTCTTATACATCTTATATATCGGTTTCCGTTTTATTTCCATATTCCTGTAGGAATGTGTTTATTTGATGTTTTTGTTGCTTTTGAAAAAAAAAGAATATTTTTGTTTTTTTAAGTTGCCGATATATTGCCGATGTTTGCCGACATTTTCGCCGATAAATCCGATAATTTCTTTTTGGACCCTCGACGATATATTCGCCGACACGATATTTGTAACATTGGTATGCAACCTAGCACTGAGAGCTTCAACCTTAGTTGGTTGAGCCTTCCTTCATGTCACCCAACACTTACCAACTTGTTAACTTCAATCTTGACTGGTCATAAGCTCTGAGTATTCAACCTTACATTGTATAAACCTTTACTAAGCATACTTTACTTCATTACTACTGAGTAAGCTGTCATACATACCAGAGGTCACTGGGCTGACTGTGTATGTCTTTGAACTGTGCAGACTTCAAATAACAAAACCATGTTATGTATGCCTCCTTTTAGTCACCATACAACCGTAGAATAATTGTGCATCCTTTGTTGAACCAACTCAGAGATCTCAACCTCTGTCTATCAAGTTACTGTAAGTATCTCTGTCATCAATCTGTCCACTAGATTGTAGCTGTTGCTGCCTTTGGATCCTTTGGATGCTTGTTAAACATGTCAAGTTCTAAGGTTTGCTCAAACCAAGTTTACAAGATCTGCCAAAAATTACTGGATGTGGTTGCTGCTTCACTGTTATTCATCAAGGCATGCAACATCAAGTGTAGGGGTATCATCACATCTTCATCATGAAAACCATCAATATATCTTCATCACCTTAGTGTGTCATATCATCATAGGGTTTTTATCATAAGTATCAAAATAGGGAATATATCTACTACTTCAAATTACTGTATATACACTTGTCTTGTCTGCATATCACTGTTCATACACATACCTTGTCTACTGTACACACATACCTTGATTAGTGCATGTCAAGACTGAAGAAACCTTACACTTCAAACTTGGATTGTGTGGATGACTTTTTGACTGTTGTAGATTGACTGTGGAAACTCAGACTTGTGCATCGACTGTATAAAAAGGGCAGCAAGATATATCACCTGAATCAGTTGGACTGTTCAATCAGAACCTCGCACTGTTCTATTTGGACTGTCATACAAACTTGGATCTGCAATTCTTCATTTGCTTTAGACCCCGTATTTAGTTGCTGCTGCAAACTGTGAAAAACTCGGACAAAGATTAACCCAAAGAAAGTGTGGAAAACCCTTCACCACTGTTGTTCATCCACTGTATACTACTGCTGCAAATGAAAAGGGAAGAGGACTGTTGACTTCACCCTCAAGCTCGGGTCTGTGCATGCTGCAAAAAGAGTGTGAAGAGCCTTTAAAAACCCCAAGAAAAAGATTCGGATCCTCTGCAAAATTTCTAGCTTAGACAAGTAAGTTTAACCCCAGTCCAATTCATTTCCACAACTTGGGCTATTTAACCTCATAAATTCAGACTGTAATAAACCCAAAATGAAATGTTAATGCTGCAACCTTCGGATGCTTGTTAGTGCTATTGAGTTCAGCATATGTTGTCTTCTAGGGCAGTCATCATCTTAAACTGTGCATCAAGCTTGCACTGTGTGTCAACTCTAACTGTGCATGTTTAGAAGTACCCTAAACAATGTCACACACTCAGACTTCAACCTCGGATGGTGTGGAACATTTTCATGCTGCTAGAAGAACAACTAGTTCTGTGAGATGTCACTACTGTGTATCATGCTTAGGAAGAACCCTAAACACTGTGAAAAATTAGGTGGACTGTAGGTTATGGAAGAACCCAGAAAGACTTGTCAAAGAGCATAAAACTCAGCCCCAAAACAAATGAACCTTCATTTACTGTAACCCTCGAATCTGAGGCTACCTCAGTCCACAACTTCCACCTTAGTTCACCAAGCACAAGCTGTCTCCACCATTAAAAATCCAGGACTGTGTATGCTTGAATTGCTGCCATCCGAATTTTCTCAGTCATGAAAATCAGAGCAAATCTCAGTAACAGTTGACTGTTGTAGCTCCTTCACCCGAGATCCCAGTCAGCAAGCTTTCATCCACCGAGATTTCTTCACAGCTGTTCATCCACTATATATGAGGGTTGTTCATGCATGGCATAGTTCACGAGTTAGGGCATACTTCAATGCTGCTGCTGCAAACAATTCAGAAGGCTGGTACATCAAATCTTGTGTTATGGAGGAGCCCTAATCAAAGAAAAACATAAAAAACCAGAACCAAAGCTTTCAGGCCTTCAGAGCTAGCGAGCTCCTTCACTTCTACAATTTCACGTCTGCTGCTGCCACCAAAAAAAAATCTCAGAGCTCCACCGAAATTTTTCACCCCCAAATGAGAGCACTCGTGCTCTATTTATACTAAGTTTCACCCATATTTTAGGGAGCCGACCTGACAAAATAGTATTATTATTTTTTTAATCTTTTTGGAGCCGACCTGCTGGATTTTTTTATTCTGGGCCGACCTGCTATTTTTAATTCAACTTTGGAGTCGACTCAGCAATTTAAAGTTTTAACTTAAATATTAAAACTTTGATGGAGCCGACTTAGGTGTCCTTACGTGGGCTTCTTCAAATAAGTTGGTATCATCTTCAAGGTCTATCAAGAGTATCCAAAAGCTCCTCCATATGTGTGGGTTCAAGACCCAAGCCACCATATGCAAGGGTGTGTTTCATCATGCCATTTAACCACAAGGGAGACCATCATCATCAACCTTATTATATTAGTCCTTATCAATTATAACCTGTTGTCCTATTTGAATTGGATATTCAGCTCTTGAATTACTGTTTGTATTTGGGAAACGGATATTTTTCGTTACAGGGAAAACCTCAATGAAAAAAAATTCCTACAATCAAATGCACTTATTAACTCTCAAGATATTACAAACATCCACGACATACTCTCCAAACAAAGATCTTTGTGTGGTCTATTGAGCTAAATGAATGGCATCACATTCATCATGCGATAAAATATTTTTGGAGATGTATCTTTACAATACTTTGCCCTCCCGCTAGATTGTTGAGTTGCATAGTGACGAAATGACGAATCTGAAGCATACTATCCAAACATACATCTTTGTGTGGTCTATTGAAATAAATGAATGGCATCACATTCATCATCCAGTAAGGATTTTTGGACATGTATCCTACAATACTTTTCCCTCCTGCTAGATTGTTCAGTTGCATAGTGATGAAAGGGCGAACTCCATCAACAACTAATGACTGGATGAACTCGAACTGTATATGTCTTGCTGATTTGACACACATAAAGGGGCAAATTGTCAAGTGTATTAACATCTTAATATAGAAGATAAGGGACTGCGTTTACTTCTGTTATTACTACTGTAAAAGTACATTTTGAGATCTGGTTATTCACTGATAAGTCGCCCGTGAAGGGATCGAACTTGTCTCATTGTTTGGTATCTTTTCTTCTTAAAGTGAATTATTGTGATTTTTTTTTCTGCTGTTTTATCCTGTAAATTACAGCAGTCCTAAGGCTGAAAATTCTAGGCCTAAGATTGGAGAAGGCTTCTAGGAATAATGTGAAGTTTTGGTTTTGCAACAATTGCCTGATTGCATGAAATTTCAGCAGGGATTGATTGCATGAGTTGGGTTACCCAGATGGAACACTGTTGCTCTTTGCATGGAAATTACTGATGACAGGATGAAACATTATGTGGGGGTATTGTACCTAGATTAGGGACGATGGTCATGTTGGTGATGATGGCATAAGAAATTATATGGAGGTATTTTGCTTTGAGAGCATGGATCTTTCTATCCTTTTCAAAAAATTTTCATTTCTTTTTGGGATGTTCAACCCAGTGAAGCATGACTCGCCTAGGACTTGCGAATAGGCCTGAGTGGACCCCAGAAACGAGTACTAGCTGCAGAGTCATCCCAGACTCACCTTAGTTGGAAGACTTATCAAACTCACTCAGAATTTCCAAACTCGTCTTGAACTCGCCTAGACTTGGTTGGGACTTGGCATAGGGCAGGGGAAAAAAGGCCCGCAGAAATTAGCTCCGACATGATTTGTTTTGGCATTTCGTTGACTGTTTTTGGAGGGAAAATCAACATGGAAGAGGCTAACCATGGCGTTTGTTCTAATGGTTGTCGTTTTCATTCGGGTAGTCGGGCGGCTTGTTATTGGTGTCAACGCTGCGGCTCCGGATAGTGTATTCACCTCCCGACAATGGCTTAAGTTAAGATTTCTTTATTTAAGGGGTGCCTCAAATTAGCAGTCTCATTTATAAATATATTCAATGTACTATCGAACTTGTAATGCCACAGGTAATTTAGTAGTGAAGGGTAAATGCCATCGTTTCCCATGCTTTTAGCTGCTATAAAAACCCATCCATTGATTGATTGGTTAGTTTTGGCACTAAGTTAAGTGTTTAAACTTTAGATATTTCATATATAATGGGTTTTATCATGTGATATTAGTTTTATTATTATATGCTTTACATTTACTTATATATAATATGTATTATATACATACTTTAGGATTATATATATATATATGATAATGGATTATAAAAATTAAAATATAATTGAAGAATAATATATATTATATGTGATATATGAATGGATTATAATTTACCAAAATATATTATATTTTAAGTTTTTCTTGTATTTGTCGAGTATGTCCCGAGTCCTTCTCGAGTCTTTCCCGAGTCGACAAGTCATTTTGCAGCCGAGTCTTTTGCCGAGTCCAAGTCGTGCAACATTGGTTTAACCAATTGAACCAAAGCTTCAGTGTCTCATGTCAAATAAATAAATTTATTGGTGGCTTAGGGACTTAGCTTTGCTATAAAAGTATCCCATGTAACCTTCTCCTTTTAGGAATATCTAATGGGCAGCAAAACCTCATTATCATCTTGTGATTCAACAATGTTGAAGTAGCAACACACTTTCCAATAAGCTTTAGGCAAGCGGCTGTTTGCCATATAAGTGCAAAAGGAAGCTCTTCTCAGAATTATTTGAGATGTAGATGATAACCAGGCCTAGAAGCTAACTTTCCAAATTTAAAATAATCCACAAAAGTTACTGTATTGATTTTGCTGCCCCATCCCACAATAACAGTTCCAAGGTTGGGCAAGAGTATGGTTGTGATGGTTCCCTTGCCATTTGCATTGCTTGACACAAGGTAGATGTATTACATCATGACAGTCAAAGTTGTTATTGATTTGTCTTTTGACACCTAATCGTCCAAGTTACAGACCTTGGGTTTCTTCAAAAATCGTTTGCGTTTCAGACTGTTTGGGTTTTTAACAAATGGGACACCTCCAGCATCCTATATTGATGAGATATTTCAACAACTCATACACACCAATTATCAGTGTTCGCTTGGGCCCGATGAACAAAATTTGCTTGAGGAGTCGGAGTTATTGAGTGTAACCATGACAGGGTAATCTTTAATTCTTTAGTGTCTGCTTTGGTGCCTAAAGCAAGTATTTGGCAGGTTTATATGGCTTTTATGTTCGAGCCCTTTGTTGGCAGCCTAGACATGGACAAATTGCTTTAGAACTCTTCACAAGTTGACTTATAAATACTCTCTGGTGTTTTGAATATCTTTGGTTCTCCTGATATATCCAATATTTTCCAATTTTTTTCGGCTATCGATTTTCCAGGTCCAGAATTTTCTAATGATTTATCCAATTTTTAAGATAGGCTTCTTTGGGATTCTCGACAATATATTTCTCGAAATGATATTTGCAGCATTGCCCTCATCTATCATGACTAGCGATAAAAAAATCGCCAGGTTCATGGCAGAGAAAATGTTTGATTCACGTTCAAATATGGTCCAAAAATTCAAGAATTACATTGTAAGACCTGGGAGCTGCGCTACATGGGACAACAGAGTTGGCAGATTGCTTCACTGAGACATCCTCAACCCACAGGGATAAAACGACTAAAGTGTTTTGACATAGCCAGGGGCCACATGCAACAATAGCGTTGCAATTGAACACATTAAAAGAAAAAAGGAAAAATCCTTTAGTTAGGCTTTGGGTGCTCTGTCCCATCCATGTGGCTACCTATCTTCCTTGACCCAACTCTTTATGATGGTCTCAAGTGGAAACCTACCAACAAAATACCTGACAATTGTGAGCCAACTTGAGCTTATCACAAGCACTGAAATTTTCATCGACATAATTATCGATAGGAACTTCATTACCTCGTGAAATACTTTCAGGATAAAATTTTCAGCGGCCTTCAGAATTACCATGATCAAAATCAGCAGATGTAGTGTTAACATGGATACGTTGACTGCTTGTTAGATCAACAAACCTGACTTCAGACACAGGGGTTGCTTTTATAAGAAACCCACAAGCATTGTGATAGGGTGCAGTGGTGTCTTGGGGTTACTGCAGGACAACTAGACAGTCAGGGTAAGGAGGAATGACAAAAACAATGTGCAATGAAAGGAGACAGACCCAAACTACAAAACCCTAGCGGAACTCCCCTCCTCTTCTTTTTTGACTATATTTGCTTTTATAAATTATAATATACTCGTTTTCTTAAAAGATTGCAAATTCAAGTTTTTGTTCTGTAATGTTTTGGAGCTGCACTCATTTCTCTATTTAAGGCAGCGTAGAGTCATTTCTATATATTTTTTCCTTTTTTGTTTCTTGCTCAAAATTGTTTGAGGAATGTTGTTTTCATACTTAGATGAGGTAAGCAATAGCTAATCATAGCTAGAATAGATTGAGTTTAGGCTCATTTGCTTGAGAATTTTCTGCACCGTAAGAGTGGATTTTGAAGATATCATCCCATCGGAGAAGTCTATCATTTGACAGTTTAAATACCAAAAGCTGACCATGGGTATACTTTGAGACTTCAGGTTCCTTACTCCATTTTTCCCCAAATGGCTTGTGCATGAAATGTATAGGAGTTCTCATTTTGATTCAAAAGTGGACGAACAGAAGGCTTGTGCATGAAATGTATACGGAAATTTCACATTGATCTCCATGTATAAAAACACAATTGTTACTTATATTACTTAGTTTTATTCAGTTAAAGTAAGGTGTTATTCTTTCTTTTGATTTCAGTGGCATGAATAATGGGTCTTATAGTTGTGAAGGGATTTGAATGATCTTTATATAACTGATTTCATATGTACCTGTATATTTCTACACGTGAAAACTAATTTTTAGTAATTACATGATACAGAGGGAACTTGCTTTATATTCTGCTTCAAAGGCTAATGTAAGCTTCAAATGGTTTGATCTCGATGATGATATCCATCCAATGTTCAAAGTAAGTATTACTCACATTTATTGAGTTTGAAGTTTTATGTCAAAGCCACTTGACATGAAATGTTAATGGTTTTATTGTATTGAAATAAGATGGTGAGAAACACATTTTAGTCGCACTGGCCTTGCTTCTTGTTTTATGTGATAATTTCTTTCAATTGTTTAGAAAATAAATATTTTTAGTGAGTGTATTGACTCTTGAGAACTTGAAGATTTTTAAATAGGCAAGATTTATAAGGGTTTCATGATGAAGGACAATAAGCATATTTGATTGACACGGAGATTGTAACAATTGAAAATTAGTTGAGCATGGAAGCCTTCTGAGACGTCGAGGTTGCTGGAAATATTTAGCATTCCACTGCTAATTGAAACCCATTAAATGAAAATACACTTTGCTATAGCTGTTTAAGCTTATGAATTCTTTTCGAATGAGATAAAGAAAGGGAATGGGGATTTTGACTCAGAGATCTCAGAATATAGTTTCTTAACCTGGTGAAGGTTCATTAACTATAATGCCCAACAATGGTCTTTAATAGGTTATCAGGTTACTCTGTCTGAAATAAAAAGGCATGCTTTCAATGAGGATTTCAGATTATTGGCAGTATCAAAAGAACGTACTTCACTTTTAAGCCAATTTATGGTGGGTGAGTTAAACATTCCTTTGACATCTGGCTGTGAATTTGTTCTCAGACCTTTCTGAACTGTGGATGATTTTCTTCCAGTACTAACATAGCCATAGACCTGTATTGATTAATGTGATTAGAAGAACAAGGCAGTGTTACCGGAACAACCACCCCAATGTGTAGATCCGTGGATCCACGGATCCGCCTCAGATCCAACATGGAAACGGATCCCCTGCAGAAGGAAACGTATCCTGGTCCCATGAAACGGATCCTGTGAAAAATAAAAAAATTCATGAAATTTTCAAACAGATCCTATGAAAAATCAAACAATTCCTGAAATTTTTAAATGGATCCTGCAACTTCCAGTGCTTCTATGACCCAATGACCCTCCCCCGAAATTTTTTTTTAATGAAAAACTTAAAAAACCCTAAACACCTGATGGCTAAAAGGGTAAACCCCATTCCTGCTCAAGGTCTGATCTATCCTTATGTCAAGATATGCTCTTGAACTATGATATATCAATATTAAGCTAAGTTATCGGAAACCTCTAGGAAGGGGAGGGGAAACTCCGTTCCCCGTTTCGGAAACTTAAACGGAGGGGATACGGCTTGGAAACTCCACTGAAACGTTTCCAAGACGTATCCAAAAATTAGAAACGTTTCCAGGTCGTTTCCAGCCGTTTCCTAAAACGTTTCCAGACTTTTCGGTCGTTTCCTGAAACGTTTCAGCTGCTACAGGGCAAGTTTTTGACTAGAAATATTGATTTTTTGACATGAAAATAAACAAATAAATAACCCCAAAGGTGAACTATAAAGCCCTAACCCTAAATTGAACCTCAAAACTTAGATATAAAGCCTCAAAGCTTATAAATCAAGAGCAAAACCTTAATCCTAAATTTGTGAATGGTAATTTGACATTTTGTCTCATTAATTTTGTTTCATTGTAATTTTCCAAAATTGATAGAGGCCTACTGTTGGTTCAAAAAATCATTGATATGTGGACATTTTATTGTATCAAATGCTTGTCTACTTTAGTGTTAGTTTCACAGCCTAGTGTAGAAGTACAATGACTTTTTATTTTTATTTTTTAATTTTCTTTTCAGTTTTTTTGCCAATTCCTCACAGCTTTGTTTTAAATAAACCCCAATGACTTGCACATGTGATAAAACAACTTGCATATCAAAATTGATACAATGGTAGCTTTAGCCATACAAAATAACATACTACATTTATGAAGGGTTACATAAACCAACACATATTTCCAATAATCTTCCAACAAACCTCAGTTTTCTTCTTTTCCATTTTGAATTAGTATGAACCCTTGAACTATGGTCTTATTTACTCCATTGCTAGTACACTCATATCCCTGTCCTTATGTTGTGGAAAGAATTATGATGGTGCATCGTTTAGCCAGTTCTCCATAAGATATGCATGCGATATTTTAATCTTATTTCAAGCATTTTTATTAGTATAAACCATAAAACATAAGCAACATATCCAAGGAAACTCATTGGTGTCTAGAGGTAGTATTATGGCATAGAGTGCAATATTGCATGTCATCACAGTCACATCTAAGTTGCACTAAAACATGAGCTCACTTATTTATACTTGAGTGCTTAATTAATCCCCGTAAAACATGGTTGATTATGTCAAATTTGAATATCCAAGTCGGTTGCAAATCATAGAGAATCCTGTGAATTTAGGCCCTTTATGAGCCAGTCAGTTAGTCATTTTTCAAACCAGTCGGTTGGTCAATTAACTCTCACTTGCCTAGTTGATTATCTTCAGTGAGTGGACCAACCTAAATACAACATAGTTGAGTGTCTGGCTTACATAAAAAATTGCGTTTAATCACAAATTTTAACACTTTTCTAGAGGTGCAAACAGTGTAATATTTGTTAGATGGTAACATTTGGATACATCCATCAAGTAATTTTAGGGTTTGAAATCAATGTTTAGAAGTAGTTGACATGTTCTTGTTTAAATGCTTGCCAGTGGGTGACTTATCTATGGTACTTGAGATAAAAGAATATTGTTTAAGACAATATTTGAGTTTGTTAATTTTAATTGTTATAAACGAAACGACTACCTTTAAATCTAATTGATGAATGGTAATCTAAAGTATGTATGTCTCGTGGCCTTTTTGATATATATATATATATATATATAAGTATGCTGACGTTTTCTTGTCGTATCGTATCCTGCATTTTTCAAAATTTGGCGTATCTGTTTCTCTCCCCGTATCCGTATCCGTATCCGTTCCTGTATCCGTTTCAGTGCAACTTAGATATGAAGGTCTGCTATCAACGTTTTCATTTGATATGTCTTAATGGTCAATGCTTGCTGTCAAGGGATGATCTATCTTTATGTACTATGTTGTTGCTCACTTCACCTACACTGTTCTGTAGTCTTGCCATAGCATTCAAGAAAACCACTTTATTCCCTGCTGATAGTTACATATGGATGTGGTTCACAAAAACACTATTATGACCTGCTTTAGGTTCATGTTGAAATGGTTTTTAAAATTATCAATATCACAACAACTTATCAAATTATTAGTTATGGTACATGAACTCCCTTTTTTGGCAATAACTTATGGTTCTACACTTGTTTCCTAAATTGTTTTGTTTCTTCATTCTATTTTTCTATTTATTATAAAAATATTTTTATATTTGTTTGTACTTGCCATTTCCCTGCTGTATCCGTATCCCAGGCTTAAAAAATCTGTCGAATTCGTATCCGGATCCAGATCCGAATCCCTATCCGTATCCTAGTAACTTAGGAACAAGGAAAGACTGAGTACTTCAATGCATATAGTAAATATTGTAACTAGATTTTGTAAGGATAACTTGAATCTTAAAGAGAGGGCTTAAGATGAAGTACATGTACATAACATAGCCTTCTCTCTAGGCTAGTACAAGTTCACTAGCTCTCCAAAACCCTAGCTAGTGAAAACAAGGAAACCCTAGATCAACCAAGGAGCTCCAATATGCAAGAATCACTCCAACACATCCTCTAGGGAAAGACATTCTCTTTTTTTTTTTCCTCCACCAAAGATACCCTAGGGAGGCCAACAATGCAATGTAGACATAAGCTTACAAGTTTCTTACAATGAGCAGCTGTAGGTGAACACAAGTGAAGAGCTCCACTCCAAAGTACACATGTCGTACACAATAATGGCTCCAAGATGATGTAGCTACACAAGGTAAGTCCACATCCCTCCATCACAAGCCTCCACAGACTCCATTGGTCCTCCTAAGCAATGTATTCCATTGTGTCAGCTGCCCCTTGCATGAACATTGTTGTAGCCTAGGTATCCTTGAGCCAACTCCAAGCCAAGCTTCTGAACCAAAATCCAAGTTATCCCATGCTATCTAGGGCTTGATGCCCTCTTCCACTGTGCTCAAAGCTCCTCCTCCAAAGTAGGGCATTCTTCAAGCAAGTGAACCTCTCCATTTGGCCATCATGAAGGGTGTTTCGCAAGCTGTCAAGAGAACTCCAATGCTCTATGGAGGAATGCCAAGAGAATACTTAATTGAGGTGAAGCAATCACCGATGAAGCTATCTCCACTACGCAAATCCATCATGGAATCTCTCCCATGCACCAATCCATCTCGGACCATCAAGGTGCTGAACATACACCATGCACCCCAAATCGCATGAAGCACCCCAAAACATGGTGTAAAAACTTTCAGATAATCCCAAAAGCAAACAAGAACTGCAAGAAAACTAATGGGAATGCAAATGGAATATGGGGATGCTTGGTAGAGGAACTAAAATACTGAAGGTGTTGACCTTGTGACATGATGTACCTAGATGACGTAGATATACATTGGATATTTCCCTTATTTTCTTTTGTCCTTGCCATGAATTGTAACTGGTTTCTTTGGTTAAATCCCCTAGCAAATGTTGCTTGTGGTTGCTGAATGAAGATTGGTAGTTGTCTCTCATGAACTCAACTTCTTAACATTTTGTTGATGGAAATATTTGTATTAAAGCTTGAAAAAGAGAAAAAAAAACGTCAAAACTGCCCAATCAAGTTCAAAACTTGCGTCCTTTGCATGCCTACTGGATGGAGATTGAGTAAATTTGCTGTAGTTGTTCTGTTTCAAACATAAATGCCTCATTTTTCTCTATGAAGTTGCTCCTCAACTTGTTTTTGTTTGTGGTTTTTGGGCAAGAAAGGATAAGATAAGATAATTTATGTTGATGTCCAACAAATGACCACTAAAGTAGGTCAATGGGACTGTGTGGTACTGGTAACATGATGTCAATACAAAGTGGGAGTGCTATGGAGGCTCCTATAAAAGAAAAACTCTAACCTAAAAACCAAACCAAAAGAAGTTAACTCCATAGATGGAGAGCTGGTTGAGAAGGGGGATATACAAAGATATCTGGTCTAGAAAAGAGAGTGGATCTGAAAGCTGTGATACAAAAATGGTGGATGCATCATGGAGCATTGGAAGCATCTCACCTACCATTTGAGGCCCGACTGGAGAAAACTCAGAAGAGTATACTGTTTGGAGGAAGAACTGGAAGAAAAGCTGTAGTTAGTAGTATGCCATTGCTTGGACTGGGGATCCTGCTGCTGTGTTGTGGGTGGAGTCATCCATCTGGTGGGATGGGGCCGTGATTGGCCAAGTCACTAGTGTTTGGTGGAAGTGGAGATGGTCCTCTGTGTCCTAATTGAGACGTGTGTTAAATTTTAAGATATAATTTCCATCTCTTTCATCTCTTTCATCTTTTTCAACTTTAACACTCACTAAGGAACACTGTGTTAAAGTTGGGGCTTGAAACATAAAATTTAACAATTGTAGTAAAAGTACTAGAGAAATAAAATCATAAGCAGTAGGGTAACAACAATAACAAAATGAACTAATCAACAAACATTAAAATGGACTGAAAAGTAGCAGCAGTGAGAGGTCTAACTAATAGGTCTGATAACTTGCTTGATGAGTTGGACCTTCCTTGTACTCAGAATTTTACTTTCAGATCAAATCTTGCCTCTTAGAGGCAAGTCAACAATTCGAACAAGTAACTGATCCTTACCTGAGGGTAACCACATACCTGAGAGAGATAAAGTGATGTAGGATAGGATTGGACAATTACTGTAGAGGGTATCAAGTCAGCCAACAAATGCCCAACAGAGAAAGGCAACCACAAATTGCATGCAACAGTGAAAGACAGTCTCAAAACAATAGGCGACAACCCTTGGGACAGTTAACACAGTGAATAGCAGATCCAACCAGCCCTAAGCAATGGCACCCTCACAATAGGCAGCGACACCCTTACGACAAGCAACAACACCCTTAACAAGCCCCTAGCAGTCAGCAACAACCTCCAAACAAGCAACGACATACCTAGACAAGCAGATACGCCCTCAAATAAGGCAACCACAGCCTTAAAACCCTCACACCAAGCAACAACAACCTCGTAAGGTAGCGGCACCCTTAGACAAGAAACAACACCCTCCAACAAGGCAGTGACATGCTCAAACAGACCTTGACACCCTAAGACAAGGAAGCGACACCCTTAAACAGACCTTAGTAGGCTCAGACAGGTCAATGACACCGTCAACTAGACCTCAACACTCTCAGACAAGGAAATGACACCCTAAACGAGACCTCAATAGGTTCAGACAGGCTAGCGACATCCTCAACCAGACCTCATCCTTAGACAAGGCATCGACACCTTAAAACAGACCTCAGCAGGCTCAGACAGGTCAACGACAGCTTGAACCAGACCTCAGCAAGGTAGCGGTAGCCTCAGGAAGACATTGGCATCCTCAGATCAGACTTTAAGGTAGACCACAACCTCCAACTGGCTCAGCAAGGCAGATGACACACAAGAGCAAGCCCTAACAGCAGAAGATATCCACAGAAAGAAAGCAACAACCGTCTAAACCCTTGACGTCATCCAAATAAGTGTACCAAAACCCTTGAACAATCACTAGCAAATCATATTTCAGATTTCATCTTCAAGATGATCTCATAATGAAGGCTTAGACTTATATTTATAACCCTTTAAGGACTTCTAGAAGGTTTTACCTTCTAAGTCTTCATTGACTTTAGGGTTACTCTACAAGGGTCAAGACGTCGCACAATTAAAGAGGGTTACCAAATATAAAATATAAGTTAAAGTTAAAACGTCTTAGGAGAGTGTTTCACAAGACAAGACGGAGGGTCAAGTTACCGCACTCAAAAAGGGGCGCTATCACTTAGGACCAACATGGAGGAGTCAACAGAAGACTAAGCCAATACAAGGCTATGCACAAGTCAAGAAGAGGTGTCACAACAAGGTGGGAAAACAACCCTTTTAACCACAAGACAAATGGTGTAACAACAAGGTGGGAAGACAGTCCTTTTTATCTCTCTCTCACTCAATGTATGTGGTCTACATGTGTTCCATAATAACTCGTGAAGTTTTATCATCACCATAAAAGGAAGGTCCAAAGTGGATGATGCGATTCTCTGATGCTTTTGACTGCTCCTAAGGTCAAATGCCAATGATTCCATCAAGGGGTGGCTAGTCCCTTGAGGAAACAGCCTCGCTGAACCATCTCAAGGACCTAGGAGAGGAGGACATCACAGATCATCATCTTGGTTAACTGACCAAGATCCATTTGGTTAATTGACCAGAGTTCCATACTTCCATGGATCCCCATCTCAGATCTGAATCTATATCCAGATCCTACCAGGAATATCCAGGGTACGGATTTTATTCCTTATCCTGCAGAAAAGATGAATTATAAATTAAAGAAGAAATAAAACATCCTATATTTAAAAAAGGGCAAGCGGAAGAGCATTTTGTAAGTTCTAACACCAAGTAGAAGGGTTTCTCATGTTTTGCAGGGTGAGTCTGGATTATTGCAGGGACCACGTCTCCTGTTTTCAGCAATTTGATTTTGAAATCTCGTGTGTTCAGACGTGATTCATATTCATATGTGCAGCAGTTGCATTATTGGTCTGGACGGTGTTTTCATGTGAGAGATCAGTTTTAAGCTTGTAATTGCAAATATGCAGATCTAATCTCATTTTACAGTCCTGCAAGTTTATTTGCAGGTCTTGTCTGCCTTTTTATTGTCCTAGCAGTGCATCCTAAGGGTCTCTTCTGTTGTTCTCATGCCTAGCCAATTGATATATAAGCCTTTTCTGCATTTATACATGCAAACAATTGGATTCCATGTTCTGTTTTTGTGGTCAGCGACTCAGCAGCTTTTACAGAGGTTTGTGTATTTTCCCATTAGTTACTACAGAAGTCTGATTGTTCCCCAGCAAGCTGTTACATAGGTGTAGTTTATATTTTCCAATACTGAAGACATTCTTACAGCGTCCGGCCTGTGTTGTAGGGCCAATATGTGTACTGCAGACCTACAAACATCCTCAACTTTCATAATTTGTCAGCTGGGTGCTTTTCTCCTGGGTTTGGACATGACCATATTGATTTGTACTGTGTATATTGATCGAAAGTACTATCCTTTTCATGGCTGTTTTGTGCATTTACATAAACAGTTATGCAGTTTCCTAGCCGTTTTGTATGTAAACTTTTGAAAAAGGTTGCTGTATGCATATCTGTTTGTGAATGACTTTCAATGTAACTTAGTTTTAGCCTTTAGGGTCTGCAGTATTATTAAACCA
Organism: Pseudotsuga menziesii; assembly: GCA_001517045.1. Lineage (NCBI taxonomy): Eukaryota > Viridiplantae > Streptophyta > Pinopsida > Pinales > Pinaceae > Pseudotsuga > Pseudotsuga menziesii. The sequence continues at coordinate 341,704 of LPNX010538778.1, forward strand.
CAGTTCATGAGGAATGAGCCAAATGTGGGCAAGGAAAAGGTTTGTTGTCCTTAATGTAGTAGATATGTCCCATTGAATTTGATTTCCTTTGTTGTTCCAAAATTTCCCCATTTTGAAAATGAGGTCATTGAAATATAAATTGCACTGATGGAAGGCCTGGAGTGCAAGATGGTTAGGGTGACCATTCTTTTTATTGTTGTTTCATATGTGGATCAACAAAAATAAAACTACCTCTCTAGGATAATAACAGATGGTTAATGCTTCATCGAGGTATAAGGATGGCTTCCATTTTAAGAATAAACTTGTTTAAGCTTTAAATATATATATTAACCTTGAAAGCTTTTTTCTTTTCTTTTCTTGTAACTTAAGCATTCATTGCTTTCTCAATGTTGTTATACTTCCTCGCGAACAGTTGCAGCACCATTTTCTTTTGCACTAGCAACACTTAAAGATGCATTTTATTTCTTTTGTCATTGAGTGCGGGAGGTTGTTTGTTTTAATGTGTCTTATCGTTATGTATCCATACATATCTGGAAAATGGCACTAGTAAGTTATCTTTCTATGTTATTGCTTGCATTTTCTTTAATTCATTTTTACTGGTTCTTTTGATTTCTGGTTTCACTAAACAATTGCTTTAGATCATGATTATTCTTGCTTGTTTGATTTTCATTCCTTTTATTCCCAGTGAGACTGATGTTGACAATGCCATTTGTTTGTGTTTACCAGACAACTTTAGGACATAATTTATAACGAACAAAACATTATATATGGGCGAGGCTTTTTTCACTGACTTTACACCATATGCTTGTTATATGTTGCGTGAACAGGAGGCTTGGTGTAAGAGATTGCATCCAAAAGGTGTGTGTGAAGTTGTGGTTAGGCAACCGCCACTACTAGAGTCCTTAAAAAAAGGCCGTGTAAAAAAACAAGATTTTATAATGACAAAGCCAAAGAAATTGCTTCTGGAAACTGCAGATTGTATTGGCAAGAAGATTCAATACTGTTGTCCAGGTTTCCTACATAATAAGCGTCAGGTAACTATCTGTGATACTATCACAAAGCCATGCTTATTATTTGTCTTCAAAAACATGTATATCTATTGATTTTTGATTAACAATGACAAATATATGCTTTCTACATTATGCCAAGTTGTGTTTTGCTAATGAAGTGAGAGAATCCAAAATGAAATGAAACCGGGAATGCAAGTATATAATCAGCACTTTGTAGTTGTCAAATTAAAATTTATTACATGTTGCCAAAATTCATAAATTTTTCAGAATGCATTGAATAATCTGTTCACAATTGCACATTTGTAGGGATTTACCTTTACATTGCATGAAAGCTGAAATGATGTAAAAGGAGGTCTTAATCGGAACACAGGAAAATGAAGGGGTTTAAAGTTTTGAAGTACTCCACAAATCAGAAATTAACAATGGTTTCTGTCTTCTTTGTTTTCTACAAAAGAAAGAGTAATAAAATCGGTCTCCGTTTAATGTTCATGAGAAGCATATACACTGGTTATTATTGCAGTAACGAAAGGAAATATTTTTGTTCATTAATGGCCGAAATTGTCAATGGGATTCAAAAATATAATCAACAATAATATTAGTAAGAGTAGTGCCCAGAGAATCCCACACCTTCGAAAACTTCAAAAGTTCAAGTTAGGGTTTTTACGAAAAGGAGAAATCTAATCCCGACAAGGTCACATGGCACTGGCTAGAAGAATACAAATCCTGTGAGATGCAATAAACTGAAATGAACTACCACTAATTAAATGAACTTCTTTCAAAAAATAAAGGAAAGAGGATTAGGATTTGAGAAAGGATAGAATTCCTATTTCTCATCATCATGAAAGGGGAGAGCTGTAGTGTTGTCAACCATGGTATAGTCATCTTACAGACTTACAGAATTTGAGAATATCATCTGGAGATTAGCCCAGGCTAATAAGAGGATCCAACAAAATAATGCTCAAGGAATTACAGTACACTGGGGAATAGAGATGGAGTATCCTCTCTTATCATACAAGAATAAAGATGTCCTGGAAGAAGTATAGAATCTAGTCATACTGCCCTGATCATGAATTGTAAACTGAATGTGAGGAGGGCCAGCTGTTGCCACCATGGTGAAAGTTTAAAAAACCAATAGATGTACTTTAGTTGTTCTTAATTGAATTACAGTCCATTGCTACTGCTGTTTTGTTTATGTTTCCCAATAGCCCTAAAGCTGAAAATTCACAGGGTTAAGATCCAGGAAAGCTCTTTGTTTCGAAGTGAAATTCTGTTTTGCATTCAAACTTCACAATCCAAGAAATTTATACAACTCATTGTTATCTATCTGCTTGTCGGTATCTGAGAAAGCATGTGCTTAAACTTTGCTTTTTATGCTTGTTAATCTTTTTGCTTTTTCATTAGTTATTGGGAAGGTTGAAGGTGAAATTGGCAACCATTATTTGAAAGTTGAGTGATTAAAAAAGACCGAAAGTAAAACATTGAGTTTTATATAAAGTCACTTGCCGTAAAGATTTTCTTCCTATATAAATTTACACTATTGCACTTTGGTTGATCTTTTACATTACTTGTCTAGAAGCTTACTACCAATGTTAGGGGTTTAGGTTGGTTTAAACTTTATATTGATAGACAAATAGATAATTATTACTGTCCACTAGTTGTAAAAATTGACTAGTGGAATCGAGAGGGCTACAACTTAACCAACCAACTCTGAAGGTATAGGGGACCATTTAACTGTTGTTGTAGTTAAAGTTAAAAAGGATACAAGATAATGATCTCAAATAAGTTCTAGAGACCAAGTGTCAAGAAAGCCATAAAATCAGAGATATATAGGTGTAGTGAACCAATTTCCTAGAGCTGGCCTCACTTTGTAATCATTATTATTTAATACTAGTGTTTTTGGTGTCTTAAATCTGATCTAGTCAACATTCATTTACTATATAGTATACACCTAGTCACGCCCATTTATTATACTTATAGGCTAATTCACCGTGTTTGCCGATTTTTTCCCTTGAAAATCGAAAATCGGCGAATTTTTAAGACAGCTGAATTAGTTCGATAAAGTTCGGCGAATTTCATCCCAATTTCGATTTCTTTGGTTTAGCAAATGCTAAGATGAATGAAATCGCTACAAATTTGGGCGTTTTTTTTAAAGTCTATAAAATAAATTGTTTTGAAATTGTCTTTTCCCCTTTTGCGGCCCCCGGGTAACCCTACTCCCTATCAAACGAAAGTCCACATGATGCTGTGATCCATTCTTTGTTGTTCATTGCTGAAGCACTGAGGCCACCCATTTTCAGACTTCAGTCATCGTGAGTGAAGCCCCGGTCCATGAGTCCGCGTGAGAAATGAAGTCCCGGTCCGTGAGTCTGTGAGTTGGCAACTGTTGACGCTGTCGATTAGTCCGCGTGGGAAATGATCCTTTTGAAGAAGTCGTGGCTAGTTGGTAGCTGGAAGTATGTATTTTTTCATCGACCTGAAAGATCTTAGTTTACATGATATATTACATAAATTATATAATATAATAATATAACATAAAGTTTTACATATATTATCATATATAAATTGTAATATAATTTTGTAGAGTTTTTAGGCTAAAGTATAATTCTGTAAAGTTAAGTTAGTTTTATATTAATATAAATTTTAAATATTATATATATTATAAAAAATAAAATTGAAGTTATATATATATATATTCAAATTTAATGATGAACTTTATCGAAAAAATTTGATAGACGATTTTCTTTCGAATTTCATTCATGTCGAATTTGAACACGAACTCGAACTAGGTGACTTAGCTTCTAGGTGGTTAAGAGAATCCTAGTCATTATGTGCACCAATAACCCCTCTTAAGGAGGGTGCCCTTCCCAATGAAACAAGGAGCATCCTCTTAGGTGACCTCTTCTCACGAAATTGTGCTTTCGGTCGGGGCTTGTTCCTTGAAACACTCTAGTGGAATATTTCGTGGTGTACACTGCCAAGGTTCTCTAGGTGCTCCATAGTCTTGTTCAGAGTTCCATATGTTAAAGATAGTGCAACTACGATAGGCATTCTCTGAATGAAACCCTATTAAGTTAATTAGGGTTCCTGGTCAGTTAACCAGGCAGTGTAAGTCCCTAGCAGGTACCCTAGGGCCCCCAATAGTCTACCGGGGTTCTTGGTTTGGGACTCTGCAAGTTGATGCCATGGCAAAGTACCTAGCATGTGGCTAGGGCCCATATCTGTCTCTAGGGAATTTTGGTCAAGGACTAGACAATCCTGGGTCACAAGGACCAAGCAGATCTTGCAGGACGAGACAGAAACATCTTGGTCTGGGACCGGGCAGATTCTTGGTCAAGGACCAAGCAGATCCTGTAGGTGGTTGATCAACATTTAGTCTGGGATTGAAGCTCAGGCTGGTGCTAAGGACCATTCTCCCAGAGAATGGAGGACTTGGTCAGGGACCATGGAGTTGATCAACATGATTTAGTCTGGGACTGAAGCTTAGCCTTAGGGCTGAGAGCCATTCTTTAAGAATGGAGTATATTGGTCAATTAACCAAGATGATGATGTTTGATGCCCTCCTCTCCTAGGTCTTCGAGATGGTTGAGCTATGTCCCCTTGATGGAGTCGCTAGCACGCGACCTTAGGAGTAGTAAGGATGACCAGAGGATCACATCGTCTAGTGTGAACCTTCTATATATGGTGATGATAAAAACATCCAGTTATTGTATGGAACACTTGTGGACCACATACATTGAGAGAGATAGATAAAAGTTTGGTTTCTTCTCCTCGTGGGTGAAAGGGTTGTCTTCCCACTTCGTTGGTACACTTTGGTCTTATGGGTAAAAGGGTTGTCTTCCCACTTTGTTGTGACACCTCTTGTTGACTTATGGTTAGCCTTGTGCTTGACTTCTTGTGTTGACCTCTCCCTTGTTGGTCCTATGTACTAGTGTGCCTCTTTAGTGTGGTACCTTTAACCCTTTGATTATGTTGACTTAACATTAATTTATATTTGTCAACAACAATGTACGTAGAGGCTATAAATAAAAGCCTAGCCTTCATTGTTTTGATGTCTTGGAGATGGGATCCGATCTGATTGCTTTTGTCTAATCTAGGGTTTGATGAATGCTTATCCTTGGGTGACGTCTAGGGTTTTCCAACCTTCTCTTGCTTGGGTTCTCTCTTGATTTGGACTCCTTACAATTGTTTGCTTCTCTTTCTTCCACACGTGTGAGCCGTACTCTTTTGATGTACTTTATTTTGTGGGCTGTCATACTTTGGTTAAAGGTGCTGCTGCTGCTGCTCGATGTTGGGAGAGTATTGTGGGTTGTCTTGTTGAGTCCTTGCCTTATGTGGACCGTTGATTGAACCGCTGCTTGTGTGTGAGTAGTTTGAGGTAGGCCGCTGCCTTGTATGGACCATTTGAAGTGGGCCGCAACTGTTTGTGGGATGTTAGGACAAGCTGTAGCTTGTGTATGGTGCTGCTAGGGCAACCACCACCTGTTCGGGATGAGGTTTGGTGTTGCTAGAGCAGCCGCTACCTGCTTAGGCTGAGTTGGGATGCCTTAACTTGCACTGCTACTTTGTTGGACTGTTTGTTTGGGCTCCCACCTTGTTGCACTGTTGTTGGACTGCTTGTTTGGGTTGCCACCTTGTTTGACTGCTTCTTTGGGTTGCCGCCTTGTTGGACTGCTTTGTGTGGGCTGGTCAGAGGATGCTATTGTTTGTGTGGAGGTTTCCGTTGCTTATGTGGACTATGGTTAGGGTAGCATTGCCCAGTGCTTGTATATAGGCTGCCACTGCTTCTGGAAACTATTTGAGGGTACCTTTTGCCTCTTGGTGGCTGCAGTCTACTGTTGTAGCCTTCTTTAAGGCTGTCATCTAACTGGGTGAGGGTTTTGTTGTTGCCTTTCATTATTGGACACTTGTTGACCGTTTTTGTTGATGTCTTAAAGTTGATCTTGGTTCTACTGTTGTTGTACCTTCTATTGTGTTAGATTTTTATCATTTAAGCAATATGATCTAGGATCTTATCTGAGAGAATAACATGCACAGCAAAAATCACTAGAGACAAGAGACACAAAGAATTTTCCTCGGGGAAACCATAAAGGAGAAAACCCCGCAACTTCCTCAGAGATAGAATGAGCACCAATGGCAACAGAAAAACCCAAAGACAGAAAAGATGATCTCCAACAGCTATTCTCTCTCTCTCACTTGAGAGAGCTTCTCCTCTCTCACTCATCTGCCCTAGTGAGTGAGTGTAGTGTTGTATAGAAATGAGGAGAGCCTCACTTCTATTTATATTCTTTCGTTCACTTTATTTCCACTCCAACATGTCAACCTCACTTAACAATTTCTTACCAAGGCCAACTTCTCTAGGAGAGTCTAATAACCGTAGTGCCCCACAACTGTGGGGACTTTGCCCTCCGATCAATAAGGAGGGTTAACCTTAACTCAATTGTGGGGACTATTGCCTCGACTTACAATGGAGGGTTAACCTCAATGACTTTACATGACTTGTTTACATTACAGATACTTCCCAATAGGAACATCGGGGTACAATACATAAGATATACAAATGAATACATTTCGAAGTTACAAATACATCAACACTCCCTCTTAACTAGGAAGGTATTCTCTCGACACAGTTTATCAGCACAACGCTTCTTCTCTGTATCATCTGGATCATCTTCAAGTCATCTTCATCAAGTCTGGATCATCACTTGATTTGGAGCATCACTGGATCATCATTGGATCATCATCAAGTCTGGATCATCATCAAGTCTGGATCATCACTGGATCATCATCAAGTATGGATCATCACTGGATCATCATCAAGTTTGGATCATCACTTGATCTGGATCGTCACTGGATCATCATCAAGTCTGGATCATTACTTGATCTGGAGCATCACTGGATCATCATCAAGTCTGGATCATCACTGGGTCATCATCACAAGTGCTATCTCAATTCTACTCGTCACAGGAAGTTCTATAGAGCCAACCCTTTTTCATGCTGGTTGTAGGCCTAGCCTTCATGTAGGTCTTCATCGTCTTCAGCACTTATATCTGACCATGGAATGAACCATGTCAGGAAGGCTCGCCCAGCACTTGCTTTTGACCATGGGAGGAACAAATCCAAGAACCATGTCAGAAAGGCACGCCCAACACTTACATATGACCATGGGAGGAACACATCCAAAACCCATGTTAGAAAGGCCCAACACTCACATCTGACCTCATCTTGTCAGAAAGTGAAATATCCCAAATACTGATATTTTCTATTTCTGAACAATTATGCGGATATAACTGGGCTTACAGACTGCCAGCCAAAAATCCCTATTTTATAGGAAA
>LPNX010538778.1:350936-391619 GCA_001517045.1 Pseudotsuga menziesii
GAAAGGCTCTGCACTTACATTCGACCTCATCATGTCAGAAAGGCTCTGCACTTACATCCGACCTCATGATGTCAGAAAGGCTCTGCACTTACACCCAACCTCATCATGTCAGAAAGGGGCTGCACTTACATCCGATCATGTGGGAACCAGTGTTATCGGAACCGGCCCGGAACCGGCAAAACCGGCCGGTCTGACCGGTTCACAGGGTCAACCGGTCCGGTTCAATAAAAAAATTTGCAAAACCGGCCTCTGGACCAAACCGGCCGGTTCCGAGGCCGGTTTGGTCCAGAGGCCAGTTTTGCAAATTTTAAAAAACAAAAACAAAAAAACATCTAAAGACTGATTTCGTTGGTTTGGATTGCAATTAAATAATGGCTTGATAACAACCTTATTTTGCACTCATATATCAGACTGAAAATACATACATTGTTTTGATATGATGATAATGTTTAAATTCTGAAATATTGTTGTACACCTGTTAATGATCACTTAAGACTTTGTTTCAGACTTTATTCCTAAACATACTTACTGCTTTGTTAATAGTATATGCTGCTAACACATATAATGATCTGTATATTGATTAAGAAATGCACTAAATAATGGCAGAAATACACTATTGTTTTACCCTAAATACACAGTCAAAAGGAGGTTCAATACTCAAACTGATACTACAAATAACGTGGTACTTTTACCTCTGTTTGATTAGCTTTGTACATGGTATTTTATGGATAAGCACAGACTCACTAGCACTTACATCTGAATTCAATGTAAACATTTGTGATTGATTGGGGACACCATTGATAAGACTGATGTACCTCTGCTAATGCTGATGTTACAAGTGTTGTTCGCATTTTTTTATGACGAAAGAGTACTTGCAACTTATTGCTTTTACCTGCTTCCTTTTGGCCATATGATCACTTTATTGTTATTCATTAGTACTATGGTTTATTTTTGGATTGTAGGGGCCATTTAGAGCCTCTTTGTTGATGTACTTTGGTTCAGAACCTCACAGATGTATTGCACTAGGTGCTATTTTGGATATTTGCACCCATATTTGCTATATATATGAGAAACTTTGCATATTTGTGTATTAATGGTTTGGATTCATATGTATGCACATGAATATATATGTTTTTTTACAAAATATGAATATTTTATGTATTTTTTAGTCAGCCGGTTTTTTACCCGGTTTTTTTCCGGCTCCGGTCCGGTTCACATTTTGGGCTTCGCCAGTTCGATGACTGGTCCGGTTCTGATAACATTGGTGGGAACACATCCCTCAATCACATCAGAATGGATCTGCATTGATCATGTGAGAACACATCCCACAATCACATTAGAATATCTCTGCACTGATCATGTGGTAACACAACCCACAATCACATCAGAGCATCTCTGCACTTACATCTGACCATGTGAAGCTCATCCTTCCACCATGTCAGAAAGGCCAACGGACACATCAATTCCCTTTGGAGGGAACCTCGATCTGGAGAACACCAAGCTTCTCCCTGAAGTACTCAAACTTCACTCTGGCCATTTCTAGCATAGAATCACATCAGGGCTGATTACGTCCAAGGATATCCTGCGAGCTTTGCCACGACCGATTACATCCGAGGACAACCTACAGGACTGATTATATCTGAGCAACCTACGAGCTTCGCCAAGATTTATGCTTAGACAACCTGTCTCACCGGATATGCTAGAACTCCCTCTTTCGAGAGATCTCGATCTGGATTACAAATTGGAGCTTCACTGCTCCTCTCTGCATCATACAAAAATGCAAGTCAGATCAACCAAATCAAATAGTAGTTTTCAAAAGAAACATACTACCTCCCAAATAGCAAGTGGCTACATATTTTTCCTCGGTTGCACTCAGTGCCATGCAGGACTGCTTCCTGCTACACCAAGAAGTGCTCTTCCTATCAATGGCACTGCCTGTCCAAATTCGAATCCGCATAACCCTCCAGGTTAATCTTCAGATTCGTATCATACTTGAGCCCATACTCAACTGTACCCTTCAGGTACCTCACTGTATGCTTTGCAACCATTAGGTGAACATGTCTCAATGTGTTCACAGCAAAGCAAATATCTAGTCTTGTATTTGTCAGGTACATCAAGGAAGAAATAATCCGACGATACATCGTGGCATCAACAGTCTCTGATGAAGCAACACTCAATAGCTTCAGGTTCGATGCCATAGGTGTGGTCATGGCCTTGCAGCGCATCATTTCGAACCTCTTCAGGATCTCTACTAATACTTCCCTTGTCCCAGGGAGATTCCATCCGCATTCTGCCACACCTCTATGCCTAGAAAGTAGTGCATCATATCCAAGTCCTTCATCTCGAACTCGGCAGCAAGTCTCCTTCTTCAAACGTTAATGAGTTCCTCTTTTCCTGTCAGGAACAAGTCATCGACATGTAACAAGAGCATCACTGGTCTTTTGCCTTCAACCTTGAAGCAAAGGTAAAACCTAGAGTCATCAGTAATCTGTCCATCCTGTCGTACCATGTCGAACCTCAGGATCTTCTGCAGTCACTCCCTTTGAAGCGGAGCATCATTCTCCCTCTGCATTTCGTACTCTATATATCCTGTACTGGAGTGACAAGTAGCTTCCTCTGCTACTATTATTCTATGTATCCATCTAGGGTCATTGGATACCAAGATCCTCTATCTTGAACCTTTTCAAAAGTTCTTGTCACACCCATCTGTGAGCTTGTCATCTTCTATAGGCTTTCATATTCAACCTTGTAGCAAAGGATAAGATCTTCATCACTCTAGGTGATATTCAAGCTCCTCATGTATGTGTTATCCCATGGGTGTCTTGTGAGCTCATACAAGGCCTTCTTTAATTTGCACACATGAGTCTTCCTGTCATTTGTCTTAACTTCCAATGGCTGCAAATGTCTCTTCGTAGTTTATGCCTTCTTTCCGTGAGAAGCCTTGTGCTACGAATCTTGCCTTGTATCCCACAATGTTTCCATCTACTGTATGATGGAACTACGAACTTTCCTTCAGGTCTCGATACTAGACATCATTCTTCTTGAACTGGTACTCTCCTTCCCTTTCTTCTTGGTTACTTCTTCATAGCTAGAAGGCTCTGCATCAATGATGTCGCTCAACAGTGTCGCATAATTGCACTGTGTCTGAGATTTCTTCTTTCTTTGAAAGTATCGTCATATTATTTTTCATCTTGGATTCTTTCTTGAATTGTCGTCACTTGTTCTTTGGAACAAGTCTCATCCTTCTTTTCTTGTAGGTGATTGTACGCAATATTTCCTACAAGTCAAATGCATTAGTTGTATGGTTAGAAACATTTCATAATGCATATTCATAATGGTAAATTCTTATGCATAAAGATATAATCATGCAACTATTTTAGCCAATACAACATTCATTCATATCTCACGGAAACTTTCTAGATGCCTTCCATCTCTACTAGGACAACATTGAGATTGTGCACTAATCCAATATGTCAGCAAAGAGGTTTCATTGTACATAAGTAGCAATGGAGAGTTGTATCGCACCATGAGCTACTTACCCATCACATGCATATTAGTAGTATTCTGTCATTAATGCAAACATTCTATCATGCATAATACATCAACTGAATATAAACAAATGCATAACAAAACAATATCATGAAATGACAATTGAATACTTATCTTTATTTGTTTCGTGGGTAGACTCTTTCTTTTAGCTTCATCATCTTCTTCATTCATAACAACATCATTTCTTATCCAAATGCTTCAGATGGATAAGAGGTTCTTCAAGAATTGAGTTCTTCATATTCCTCATCGCTTGAAGGATCTTCTTTGAATCGCGAGAGCTAGATCTTCAGTTGCTCCCATCTTCTCTTCTCTTATTATGAGTCGAGCTTCTTCTTCTGTTCATTCTTCCTAGAGTCTGCTGAAGGTAATCACTTCCTTCTGGCGTACATTCCTCGAATGAATGAATCCCATGATCCTAGGAGGCCATTCAAGGTGGTTATCACGACTTCTGCATTCTCCACTTCTTCTTCTACCGCTTCAAGTTGTTCTTTGATTTGAGAGACCCTTGTAAAGTATGACTGTATGGTCTCTGCATTCTGGATCTTCACATTCTTCAACTGTTTTCTCAAAGTCATCTTCTGATTTATGTTCTTTCCTTCAAATAGCTTGATCAAGGAATCAAACATCTCTTTCGGTGTCTTTAGGGAAGACACTTGTGGTGTAAGGTGATCCGTGATTGAATCAGCAATGATCTTCTTGGCCTTGACCATGTTCTTCTTGTGTAAGGCTTTTAGCCTCATCTCCCTCTGGAATTTGAACCTCTCTACTTATGTAGGTGTCCAATTCATTTCCTTCAAGAACTAGTGAGATCCTATACTTCCATGCTTGGAAGATGTCAGCCTCACCAAGCTTGTCATCAAACTGGTGTGATTAGTCATCTTAAAATGAGAACCTCAACTGTAAATAGCAAAAGATTAGATCTTAATGATTCGAGGTGTCCGTCCTGGTTCCGGAGCTGGCTGATCTAGGGTTTGTCAGAGAAACCCTAATTTTCAAATCTTGGAATCTTTCAGATCTGATTGGATAGAAAGATAGACCTCTTCAAGGTGAGCTGTCAATTGTACTCCTTTTCTGAAAAGAGTGGAGGAAAGTTCCTGGAACAGGAAGCCCTAGTTTACCATCTTCTTCTGCAGAAATGCCTGATACTGTTTCTGCGGTATCTCCGAAATTACTGCTGCTCTGTGTCTGAAATTTCGTACTGAGGTAACCTCGTCTGTCCTCTTTTCAACACCACAGGTTTGACCAAAATTGGTTTCACCAGTTGGGACTTATGAGAGTTTTCCCAAGGTGACTTATTTCAGGACTGTTCAGCATAGCGAACTTGTACGGACTTCCACGTGTCACTATTTCACCTTCGGGGTTTGAAACTTTTACCACAGAAAGTTACAGTCCGTGCCCTATCTGGAACATCTTGCGAAATTTCATTTGGAGCTTTGTAGCCCGAGATATTGCAATTCTCCCTAGGTGTCCTGTTTAGGGATGAATCCTAGAAGAGGCTGGAACCGTTATTTGGAGGAAACATATCTCCCTGAATATAGCGAATCTGAGGTTGAACTTTTTACACAGGGTACATCAAGATTTTATCTTCAGCCTGTGAAAGTTATAGCTCCTGAGCCTTCTCCAATCTCAAGGTATAGCGAATGTACGAAAACTACCAGTTTTAGTATTTTAGGGTTTTTCAGGCTCGGAGTCAAGCTAGGGTTTGACTTTCCCAGAGTTTTACCTAACCAAAAATCTCGACCCAGGTCTCTAAACTTCGATTTTGATGAGGAGAGCAATCCTATGCCAGACTCACTAAAAGATTCCTCTTCTGTAAAAAGCCCTAATTTCCTGCACCAAAAACTGAAAATGCCCGGAATCAAATTCTGCTTAGACAGAAAGATGCGTCCTTCAATGGAGGTTTGGCTTAGCCTCCTTTTGCTGATGGATTGTGGAGAGAGACCCAAAAAGTAAGAAACCCTAGCTTCTGTAGCTGCACAGTGTCTTCTTCTCAGGTTAGCTCTGGTACCATGTTAGATTTTTATCATTTAAGCAATATGATCTTGGATCTTATCTGAGAGAATAACATGCACACCAAAAATCACAAGAGACAAGAGACAGAATTTTCCTCGGGGAAACCATAAAGGAGAAAACCTCGCAACTTCCTCAGAGATAGAATGAGCACCAATGGCAGCAGTAAAGCGCAAAGACAAAAAAGATGATCTCCAACAACTGTTCTCTCTCTCTCTCCCTTGAGAGAGCTTCTCTCTCACTCATGCGCCCCAGTGAGTGAGTGTGTGTTGTATAGAAATGAGGAGAGCCTCACTTCTATTTATATTCTTTCGTTCACTTTATTTCCACTCCAACATGTTGGCCTCACTTAACAATTACTTACCAGGGCCGACATCTCTAGGAGAGTCTAATAACCCTGGTGCCCCACGATTGTGGGGACTTTGTGCTCCGATAAAAAAAGAGGGTTAACCTTAACTCAATTGTGGGGACTATTGCCCCAATTTACAATGCAGGGTTAACCTCAATGACTTTACATGACTTGTTTACATTACAGATACTTCTCGATAGGAACATCGGGTTACAATACATAAGATATACAAATGAATACATTCCGAAGTTACAAATACATCAACATACTGTACCAGTCTAACCCTTTTCCTCAACACTTCTCTCTCTCTCTCTCTCTCTCTCTCTCTCTCTCAGGTATGTCCATTACCCTTGTTGACTTGCCTATGAGAGACAAAGTTTGATTTGAAAGTAACTCCAAGTATAAGGAAGGTTCACTAACCCTATCTTAATTTATTAGATCTAATTTTTATTAATTAGATTACTGCTGTTGTCATTGAGTTTATGATTTTACAGTGTATCTCTGCAATTATTGAATTCTTACTTTAACACGGTGATCCGTAGTGAGTGTTAAAGTTGAAAGAGATGAAAATTATTTCTTAAAATTTAATTTTTGTTTCAGACCCTAACTATCCTAAAAATTCAACACCATACTCACTTAAATGCTCATAAGATTGGGAGTGTGCTCCCCCCATCCTTCCTTGGATCGCCTCCTATGCTCGCTAATTTCTCTAGACGAGTATAGGAGTGTTTCAATTAGTGTGCTCCCAAGACTCTAGGTGCTCACTAGTCTTATTTGGAATGCCATGCTTCCTCAAATTCTCTCGAGACTAGGAATGCAACCCCCCCATGCCCCCTTGGGCACTTCCAATGCTCGTTGATTTTTCTAGACACACCCTTGGATTTCAATTCTATTTTTTATTTTTTCTCTTAAAGGTTATAGTAAGTGTAGACAAGTAGTATCCAAACCTCAATATTTTATGGATTATTTCCTTGGCTACATAATGTCCTCCATAATTTTCTTAATGCATGTTCTTAACTAGATAATCCACTTATTCTTCAAGCATGCATTTGAGCAACAAACCAAGAAGATCTTTCCAATGTAGTTCAACTTTTACTACATGATACGTGACTTTTGTAATCTTTAATGACCTATGTAATTTTCCCATCCCTTGAGGTCATTTTCCTAGGGCCTTTAAGTGAGAACTGTGTCACAATACCAAGGAGGTTGATGGTAACATGGCATCTCCACATCCTCTTCTTAAGTGTTTTGCATTAGGGTAAAGTCAAGAGGGAAGCACAAGCACATTTTCGGAGTGGGCAACTTGGTCTTGGAGTGGGCTGTTTGAGATTGGAGTGTGCAACAAATTTGTTAGAGGTTGGAGGAGAGAAAAAAGACCATCATAATTATACACCTGTTCATATACCGATGTGAGGATCCATCTTTGTGGGATATTGCAGTGTGATGATAATCAATATTATCAGACACAGACTACTGGACCCCAAAAATTAGAAATTGATTCTAAAGCAAACTAGAACTAAAAAAAAAAAGGGTTGACCAAATCATACATCCATATGAATCCAAATCATTAAACACAAATATCGATGTTTTTAAAACTGATCAACCTAGACTTAGAACCGATGAAGTTGACCCCATTTGACCTCAACTTGGTGTTCAAATCGTTTGGTTGATTGGTTTTGTACCAAACCAACCAAGTTAAGGTTTGAGTCCACTGGTTCTATAGAAAACATATCAACTCGACTATTTCTATACCAAACAGGTCAACTCGATTTCCTTAGTCTTAACTCGTCTGAATTAGTGTGGGATCGACCAGGGTGCATCCATGGAGGTAGAATGCTTTTTTTTGAAAGATGCTATACCCTAAGAAATAAATACTATTTCACACTTATAAAGAGACCCCCCACCCTCCATTCGCCTCACACCATCTTCATTGAGCATTTGGATGCTTGGAGACTTGGAGCTTTTGGAGCAACAATGCAACTTGTGAGGTTGTGAGCATTTAGAGTTTGTTGGGAAGTAAGTGTTTTAGCTGTTTGTCATGGATTGGCCATCTTGGTGAGGAGGCATGGAGCTTTTGGAGCAGTAGTGCAACGTGTGTGCATTTAGAGGTTGTTGGGCAGTCTTCTTTTGCTATGTGTAGGTAGCAACCCATCTTCAAGCTTGGAGGAATTGTTGACCTTCTTTTGGTGCCTATTGAGTTGTTTGCGAGGATGAGTACTTTGAGAAGTCTAAGCTAGATGTTGATGCTGATATGCTTAAATGTAGAAGCTTAGAAAGATTTAAATATTAATTGTGCAAGACAATATGTAATATAGATATTTGATAGAATAATAATTGAATGAAAAATGAATATTACGATTGACCTTGTGACGATTTACCTATACACATTGACTGGTCATGAGGAGAAGGGGTATGTGCCCTTTGACTTTTCATTAACTTGATAATCGTAATTATATTAATTATTTCTTATTATTGATAATTATTTATAATTGTTACACTGCCACTCTCTTAAAGAAAGCTTTGTCCTCAAAGCTTGTAGATTTTAATCTTCAATCCTCCTATAATTTTGACTTTATCTTTCATAATTTAGTTATTTTTTCTCTTCTTCACGATGTAATATCACCTTTTTGGAACAAAAATATAATAAAACTTTTACCTTTCATTCTTGAAACTTAAGACTTATTAAACCTTCGCTTCATACCAATGTTAAGAACCTTCGATTTGAATATTGATTTGCAATATGTTGAAGTGCTTACTTTTTAACCTTCAAGTAAATGATGATAGTAGTCACTTAATAGTTTGCGAGAAGTGGAACGAAAGATGATGCTAAGATCCAGATCCGCCTAGTTTCAAAGGCCACCATTTCCATATGCTTATTCGAGTAAAGTAGAAGACATAAGCTAAGTTGCACTGAAACGGATACGGATATGGGGAGGGAAATGGATACCACAAATTTTGAAAAATGTGGGATACGATACGGCAAGGAAACGACAACATACTTATATATATATATCAAAAAGGCCATGAGACATACATACACGAGCCATCAATTAGATTTAAAGGTAGTTGTTTCATTTATAACAATTAAAATCAACAAACTCAAGTATTGTCTTAAACTATATTCTTCTATTTCAAGTGCCATAGATAAGTCACTTGCTGGCAAGCATTTAAACAGGAACATGTCAACTACTTCTAAACATCGATTTCAAACCCTAAAATTACTTGATGGATGTATCCAAATGTTACCATCTAACAAATATTACGTTGTTTACACCTCTAGAAAAGTGTTAAAATTTGTGATTAAACACAATTTTTTTCTGTAAGACAGACTCAACTATGTTGTATTTAGGTTGGTCCACTCATTGATGAGACAATCAACTAGGCAAGTGAGATTCAATTGACTAACCAACTGGTTCCAAAAGTGACTAACTAACTGGCTCTTAAAGGGCCTAAATTCATAGGATTGTCTATGATTTGCAACCGACTTGGATATTCAAATTTGACATAATCAACCATGTTTTTAGGGGATTAATTAAGCACACAAGTATACATAAGTGAGCTCATGTTTTAGTGCAACTTAGGTGTGAGTGTGATGACATGCAATATTGCACTCTATGCAATAATATTATCTCTAGACACCAATGAGTTTCCTTGGATATGTTGTTTATGTTTTATGGTTTATACTAATAAAAATGCTTGAAATAAGATTAAAATATCACATCCACATCTTATGGAGAACTGGCTAAACGACTCACCATCATAATTCTCTCAACAACATAAGGATAGGGATATGAGTGTACTAGCAATGGAGTAAATAAGGCCATAGGTCAAGGGTTCATACTAATTCAAAAAGGAAAAGAAGAAAACTGAAGTTTGTTGGAAGATTATTGGAAATATGTGTTGGTTTATGTAACCCTTCATAAATGTAGTACGCTATTTTGTATGGCTAAAGCTGCCATTGTATCAATTTTGATATACAAGTTGATTTATCACATATGCAAGTCATTGGGGTTTATTTAAAACGAAGTTGTGAGAAATTGGCAAAAAAACTAAAAACTAAAAAATAAAAAGTCATTGTACTTCTACACTAGGCTGTGAAACTATCACTATAGTAGACAAGTATTTGATACAATAAAATGTCCACAGATCAATGATTTTTTGATCCAACAGTAGGCCTCTATCAATTTTGGAAAATTACAATGAAACACAATCAATGAGACATAAGATGTCAAATTACCATTCACCAATTTAGGATTAAGGTTTTGCTCTTGATTTATAAGCTTTGAGGCTTTATATCTATGTTTTGAGGATCAATTTAGGGTTATGGTTTTATAGTTTTCCTTTGGGGTTATTTATTTGTTTATTTTAATGTCAAAAAATCAACATTTCTAGTAAAAAACTTACCCTCTAGCAGCTGAAACATTTCAGAAAACCAGGAAACTGCTGGAAACGTTTAAGGAAACGGCTAGAAACTCTGGAAACGTTTCAAGAAACGGTTGGAAATGGGATGGAAACGTTTCTAATTTTTGGATACATCTTGGAAACGTTTTAGTGGCGTTTCCAAGCCGTATCCCCTCCGTTTAAGTTTCTGAAACAGGGAACGAAGTTTTCCCTCCCCTTCCTAGAAGTTTCCGGTAACTTAGGACATAAGTTAATCTTAAATACTAGCTGTTTGCGATTCAAAAGTGATATCAATGAGATCACATTTGCTTTGTCAGTCCTACGATTATTTTGTTTGGGATTGTATCTACTGCCCTTCTAGCCACTTGTATTGTTATTTGAACGACCACATTTCCTACCACCTAAGTTATATGAAATTTGGTTCTGACACTTGTTTCACCTCCGAAACGCATATGGTACTTGACGAAAACTCATTTTTTTCCGTACAAAATGCGTTTCCCGTATGAGAAACACGTCCGTATAGACAGAAACACGTTTTCGACACGTTTCCTCTCTTGTACGACACGTTTAAGGAGTGACTTGTTTAGGCTGTTTATATCAGATATATCTTAATTGGTTTCCAAATGAAAGGTCATGATGGCATTAGTAAAATACCATACTCAAACTTTGCCCGCAATAGTACTTAAACAACCTACCCAACAAATGTTGTTTAAGTGTTCCAAGAGTGAAGTAAATCAAGGCTTGTAACAATAGTAGTCGATAGGTAGTAGAGAGAAACATAGTCATTGTAGTGCTAGCTCCCTCTAAGAAGGATCCTATCTAGGGTGGTAGAGGATGGGAAACTAAACCCAGTGACATTTCAAGGGCCTCGTTCACTACTGATGCGTTGTCACATTGAACGGGCTCTTGTCGCCTTGTGCCAACTATGTAAGAAGGAAAAGGGGCGATATCCTCATCTTCCCTTGCGGAAAGACTCGAACAACCGAGACACCTATATAAGACAATTACAAAACCAAACAGAGATACCTTGGTATAGTGATCCTAGATCCCTTGCCCGGATGTCACTATACAAAGAAATCTTATGGTTGTGGTTGTTTGAGTCTTTTCACAAGGGAAGACAAGGGTCTCCCTCTTTGCCTTCTTACATAGTTGGCATAAAGCGACGAGAGCCCGTTCGGTGTGACAACTACTATATCAGTAGTGAACGAGGCCCTTGAATAGTCACTGGGTTTAGCTTCCCATCGTCTACCGTACTAGATAGGATCCTTCTTAGAGGTAGCTACAAATTTTGTGATAACATTTTTGGCGCCATTGCTGGGGAGGTAGAGGCTTATGTCGGGTGTCTTGGTTGTTTGAGTCTTTTCGCAAGGGAAGACAAGGGTGTCCCCCTTTGCCTTCTTACATAGTTGGCATAAAGCGACAAGAGCCCGTTCGGTGTGACAAATACTACATCTAGTAAACAAGGCCCTTGTTGGTTGCCCTTCCTCTACCGTCCTAGATAGGATCCTTCTTAGAGGCAACTACTACTTTTGTGATAAATTGATAGTTTCTTGGTAGGTACATCCAGAGGAGATAACTCCAAATTTAGTTTTAACAAGTTACTTAGCGCATGTGAGCAACATGCACTTTTTGGATTATGCAACGAAGGATAATGTTAACCAAATGGGTATTTTTGGATTTTTGCTCAGCTTGTTTTTAGAAATTTTCTATTTTTATAAACTTGGTCCTTTTCAGCAATTTATGACAAGTTTGTGCTGCTAGTTGATAGGTCTCCTAAATAGCACCGCTAGACCTTCAAAGATGCACAAACTTGAATTTTTTTGTTTTATTTTAGGAATTTTTTCAGTCTAGAAATCTGATTGCTTATTTGGATACCTTTTTGTGAGATGTGTATATAAATCTACTTTGTTTGGATTTGAGGCGGTTAAATTCTTGGTCAACGTATAACATAGCAGCGAATCTGAGGGCATTTAGAGTTTGAACCTTTTTTGTCTATTTTTGGTGTTGGGATTTTCAAGATTTTGGCGCTATTTTTGGAGACCTAGCTTTGTGTAGTATGAGGGTCAAATTTTAAGGCATTCTAAAAAGTTTTGCGTTGGTCAATTTTATGGGGTTTGGATTTGTTTGGAATATTCCATAAGGTTCTTGGCGGGCCCCATTGTAGGAGGAATTGCTATTCTTGGAGAACTAGTGTACACTAGCTGAGAAGGTTCCATGTTTGACTTGCGTCTGGGTGGCTTTATTGCATCCTGCTTGAGCTTCACTTTCTATTATGGGATTTCAACTACACTTCAGGTAAGCTGAGTTTTTGTTTAGGATGGGTTTCTATTTCTAGAGATTCCTTGCCGTGGAGATTTATGATCTTTGAAGCTAAGGCATACTTGACGAGGAAGGTTCCTATGCTTTCGTGTGGGATTTATTGCACCTAATTATAACCTAGATAAGTGCAACCTACTTGAGGATAAGGTTGGTGACTTTTCACTCGTTTTGGTAGTGTGTGCTGCAAGTATTTTCTATTTTTACCTTCTATTCACTCGAAGAAAAGACTTGATTTGTTTCCCAAGCAAATATTTGTCTTTGGGAAGGGTTCCCAAGAGAACCTTTTGGTTTATTCCTTCACTTCTTCATGGATTCATCACTTTGGCATCTCTTTTCTCGAGCTCTTTTTGGAGATTGAAGGTAGTTTTTCACAATTTTATATATTCTTGGCAAGTAGAGGGAATTTGTTGAGTTATTTCATGCAACGGGTTTTTTTTTATCTTCATCCACACATGCTTCAAGGAGCTAGAGCCCACTTTTGGAGTTTCGCTTGCACATACATGAGACAAATTCTTTGTTTGAGTTAGAGCTATTATTGGAGTTATATTCTAGGCAATTGGGCCTTCTTCTATATTTGTTTGTACTCTTGATTTGAATCTACTTCTTATTCATGTGCTAGGAGAATCAATTCACACTTCCATTTTGCATTATTAGATCAAAGCAACAAGAGATTGCTAGCACATAATTAGAGTACTTTAGAGCATAGAGTTGTGAAACCTTGGCTCTCCTCTTGATCTCCCTTTTCATGGGGTTAATTGACATCTTCGAGGCTAGTGAGACATTGTCAAACCAGGCCATACCACTCTTTATTATAGTGGGAAATAGACTAGTTCTAGATTGATGCAGACCGAGGTGTCTCTTGCCAACCACACTGCACCCTAGACTTAGTCGAGCAACTAGAATTCTATTCAGAGCTTCTTTCCTTCAACCTTGGATGGTAGGAGAGAAGAGATTCCTCACTCCTATGGTTCTCCCCTCGCATGATTGTGCATTGGGATCTCTTCATTGCATAGAGGAGTTCGATAGTGACCTGGTATCTCGCTCACCACCCTCGCCCTCTATCATCCGGACTAGGAGGCCTTGACATCATCTCAATCTTTCTTTCCCTCTCTTGCCCAACACCAAGATCTCTAGTCTTGGATTGTCGCCTTTGTGTCTTTGCACTTATACCATTGAGGTACCTTTTGGGTTAATTTGGTCAGATTTAGGGATTTGCTTCTAGATGCTTACTTATGATGTACTTCTTGACGTTTTCTCTTTTGCTTTCTGCATTTGTAGGAGTTGCTTTTTCACTCCCCATTACTCACACTAGACATTTTTTCACTCCCATTGACCTACTCTAGTGGTCACTCTTTGGGCATTTATAAAATGATCTTCTCTTCTCTTGTATAAATCATTGCACAAGCAAAGGAGAAGGAAATTAGTGCATTCCTTTTTTCACTTCCTTGGTTCCATCATTCCCCTAGGGAATTGTGATTGAGATTGATTGAGCATTAGAGAATATGTATTGGTTGGATGGCCCTGACGAAGTTGAAGAATCTTGGTTCCCCTAGGATTGTTGATGCTAGATAGTGCTTGGCGTGTTCCTACAGGTCGAGGATTTTTTTATTCTACAACCCCTGTTAATAAAGATCAAATCTATCTCATTTGGCAACCTGATTTGTGCTCAAGTGTGGGAAAATTTTTGTATATCTTCCTAGACTCTTAATTGTCCTTATTGCTTAATAGGAATGGAGCTGTAGGATTCAAATAATATTTTCTTTGCCCCACATTCTATCATTCATATTGACTCCATTATAAGGCACCAGTAAATTTACTCGTTTTAATTATTATAAAAAGAAAAATCAATCAATGTTTTCATCTTCACTTGGTTCGTTGAGAGTCTATACTAGGTTGCTAGTAATCCACTTGGGCACATTTTCAAGGTGCTGTCCAAGCGCTCTCCATGCTTTTGGGCCTCTTTTACGGTAATTTTATAAATGCACAAATCAAATATTCAGGAAACTTTCAATTTTATAATTTTATAATATAATCAAATCAAAGTTAAATGCACAAATCACAATCAAATATAATTTTATAAATGCACAAAGTTAAGCACAAATCAAATATTCAGGAAACTTTCAAACTACCTCACTTCACTATAAACATCATACAGAAAGTAAAGTCTCAATGTACACCCATTGATAAGTTTTAAAACAGCAATGATAGAAAATAAAGAGAGCTGTGAGATTTAAATTCAAGTAAAATAAGTTCTGAAATTTCAAAATTCAGGAACAGTTTTTAATATATTACCCAAAAACAAATCTGCTTTCAAATTCAAAGGTCCAGTGTATTTCAAGCAGGCAATGCTCCTGGAGAATGTGATGCTGTTTGCTTGCACTGTCCACTGTCCACGACTCCACACTGTCCACACTGTCCACACTCAGCACTGTCCACACTGTCCACAGTGCTACTGCTGCCCACTCCACGAGTCCACAGGACCACAGTGCACTGTCCACTCCACGAGTTCACAGTTGTTAACAAGCTTTGCAATGTCACCTTCACGGCTTCACCTCGTCCAAGTGCTGGGAGCTCCACGATTTCAACTTGCAACCAAATAAAATGATCTTTGACCGGTCCTATTTTTGTTTTGTAGTTGTGCATTAGGTTAGGGAATAGGATAGGACCTAGGTTAGGAGTTAGGGAACCGTAGGTTAGGAAACATTTATAAAATAAAATAAAAATAACCAAAAAACAAAAAAAATTGGCCTTTTTCCAAACCGGACCGGTCAGGCTCGGAACCGGCCGGTTGGACCGGTTTGGTACCGAACCGGACCGGTTTGGTACTGAACCGGCCGGTTCGGTATCTAGCCGGTCCCTGATCCGGTTAACCGACCGGTTTGACCCGGTTTGGTTCCGAACTGGTGAACCGGCCGGTTCCGATTCCGGTTTGGACGGTTTTTAAAACTATGCTTTTACCTTGCTGGTATCTTCTTTTTGGAGCAGAATTAGAGAGTTACTTAGGATATGTTTTATTTATGTGCACCTCGGAAGCATTCAAGTCATCTAGATTAGTTAGATTTGAATCTGTTTTTGAGTTTCTGTCAAGAAAAGAAGTAGAAAGAAAGAAGTAGAAACTATAGCATTTTCTTGATTTACGTGCAGTTAGGAATCACCCTGGCATAGTATATCTGCATTTATTTAGTATTTTATGCGTGAAAGCAGCTAGAATAGCTGCTGTTCCTCTCTAATTTTACACAGATATGGGTTGTACTTGTTATAATCATCTACTTGCATTGCCTTGCATGATGATCCATACCTTGTTCATAATTTATTGCATTCAGTGTTTTCCAGCATTTTAGAGTGTTTTAGCTTGCTTCTTGCAGTTATTTAGTGCTGAACAGCAGGGGATTATCACCCATTTAAACTTAGCATTTAGAGTTATTTCTAGGCTCTAGTTTTTGTTTGCTTGTTTCCCATCTTCATATTTGCTGTTCTGAAGCTGATTTTATTTCGGACAACAGATAGTTCATTAGTTCAAGGTCATACTTTTTTATTATTATTGGATGAGTTAAACTATTTAGGGAAGGCTACATGTGGTTGGAAAAGCACCAACCTGAAATGATGCCTCATAGTGTTGCTGTAAGCAGTGCCTGCTCCAAGAGAAGTCCATCTCAATCTCTATCTCCCAGGTACATTCGAGTGATTCAGATAGAGTACAACAAGTGGGCAGGGAACAAAACATTAAAAATACTGATGGTGCAGTGAACACAAACATTTGTGCTGTAGTTCTGCAAAAAGTTCCACTGTCATTACTCCTTACCTCTTCCTTGCATATTTCTAAATCTAAACTCTTAAATTTAGTCCTGACATCAACTATGATAATTGAAAGAACATATTTGCTCATCAATTTATACTATTGTTAACACTGATGAAATGCATATTTCTTTTGTGTTTGCCAACCCAGTTATGCTTATGCTTTCTGTTTTCAATTATAAGGATTGCTTGCGATTGTTCTGATGAGTTGTCGATCTGTTGGCCTTACTCTTATCTGTTTGAATTTTCAGCACCGCATGGCAGGTCTGGCTGCAATAGAAATTGCTCAGAAGGTATCAAACACATGGCAGGTATTGCGAAAGACGTGGATATCACGAAATAAAAGTGAAACAAAGGGTGGGAAGAGATCAAAGAAAAAGGAGAGGAACAATGTGATTAGTGAGAATCGTGGGGGTGCTTGCTGTAGCACCAGCAGCAGCAGTGATGCTTCATCATCTTGCAATTGTCATGAAGAAAAGTCTTCATTGGACCGTTCTACATTAAGTTGGGAAGATGTTTACTCTATAGCTGTAAAGTGGAGACAGGTCTCAGAACCTTGTGACCCTGTAGTATGGGTAAACAAATTGAGGTAAATGTCAGCAACATAATGCTCAACAGGTTTTATGGGTTGGAACATCCTTACTGGTTCAAGTACCTTAGATAAGCCTGGATTCTTTTCAAACCTGATTCATTGGAAAGAAATTGTAGATATAATATTGCATTAGATCTCATTCTTTTAAGATTGATGCATTATACTTTCATTCTGGTCTCTTGTATATTTCGCTAAGCATTTCATTGAGATTTTGCTCACTTTAAAGTTTAGATAACAATTGACCTTTTGTGTAGTCTGAGAGGAATATATTATGAAGGTATTCATTTAATATCAATATCTGTAATGCCTGCCTGAGAGGATGCTACTTTATCATATTTTGGGAGGTGCAGGGATAGGGTGATCAAAGCAGATAGAGGGGCTTTTGGACAGGTGTCATTCACAGGTTCACAATGCTTTACAATCAGTATATGGTTTTCTTCTGTCCATGTTCACTTTGTGATGCTAGGTCCCATGACCTTGAGCATATATTATCATCTAAGCAAGTCCATGATGGCTTTAGCCAATAGTTCTCATACTTTTTTCACGTTTGTTTCCTCTTCAATTTGATATATGCACTGTGCGGTCGAGTTTATGAACAGAATGTAGTGTGTCCTCTCATTGTGCAATTGACATTTCTAGAATCCCTTTGTGTAAAGTTATACATACCTGATTGTGAACTCAAAAGGCTGCTACGTGTTACTGTTGTGCTGAATGACATCAGTAATATCATTGTTGTTGTGAATCTCTATCCAAAGATGATGAGCACTTGGTGATAAAACTTGAAAGTATATTTATGCGCTTGTCATGGAAATATATTAGTACGATAAATTTAATAGGTTAGGAATTAGTCTTATATGATATTAGATGTATTTATAGAAAACAATATGAATAGTTAGATATTGATGATTGAATATTATTCTCTATGTGAATTAAATATGGTAGCTGAAAGTTGTCAATTGGTTAGATCAAAGAACTTCCAGTGCTGATGTGCAGGTTCAAAATCTCCTGAATACATGTTGCATTTATGTGGCCAACATAATCATACTGCATTGGATACCAAATGGAAGTCTTGGGGATCGGATGTGGTGTATCTTACTTGGTGAGGCCAGGTGTATGGAGTTTCCCGAATTTTCCGTTTATTTGGTGCGTTGGCAAGTCATTTAGCAGCCAGTTAGTTTGCAGAATGAATCAATGATTCTAACGATTTTTTGGAAATCACAAGTCAACTGATTAATTGCTGCAAGGTCACGGGGAAGCCCCCCCCCCCCCTCGTCCCCGCTGCGGAAGCTCGCTCCTCAAGGAAGCGCTGCGGGAGCTAACCAGAAGCGCGCTTCTTGGATCACTCCTGATCTGAAGCGTTTTTCAGAGCGCGCTCCCATGCGATTTGATGCGCTCCCAGCTCTGTCCGGGAGCGATAAGGGAGCGATCAGGAGTGATAGCTCCCTGAAGGCTCCCTTATCGCTCTCGGATTGCTCCTATTCGCTCCTGCCGGCACTCCCGTGCGCTACGGCTCTAGTTCCCCGTCGCTCCTGTCGTGCGCTCTCGCTCTACCTCCCACTCTAACACGACGCCCGCAGAAGAGGGGAAACAGAGGAGGGGGATGGGGTTCACCGGTGGGTGTTTGGAGGGAAGGAGGAGGGCTTTGGGAGATAAAGCCCTTTTCTCCAACTTCATTATCACTTTGCAAGAGAAGAGAAGAGGAGAGGAGAGGAGAGGAGGTCCGAGGAGAGGAGAGGAGAGGAGAAGAGGAGAAAGCTGTCATCCTTGGAGATTGTCACCACCATTGGAGAACGAGAGCCAAAGAGGTAGGGTCTACAATCTTTGTTGATTTGTTATTTGCTTTGTGTTTGAATTTTGAAAGTTTTTGACCTTTGATTTCTAATTTCAATCATGATTCATGAATGATGAATGCTTGGCCTTGGAATATAAATTCTAGACTCTATACACTAGAATGTAGTAATGTACATTGTTAAATCTCTAGTTCCTCCCTCATTCTATTGCAGGCAACAGGTTAAATCTCTAGTTCCGTCTGGCATCAATCGTAATGATGGGTTTATGGTTTATTTTTAGTTCCATTTGTTATTTTGATGATGGTGGTTGGAAACCGAAGGAGTGAGGGAGAGGATGATGAAGTAGGAAGTGGCACATACCATGGAGAGGAGGAGGAAAGGGGGGAAGAGGAGGAGGAGGGGGGGGAAGAGGAGGAGGAAAATCGAAAGAAAACCAAAGAGGAACCAACACCCTTGTGGAAATATGTTGCAAGGAAGGCAGGAGGTAGACGGGGTGGAACCACCAAATTTGTTTGCCCCCATTGTAAAAAGACATACACAGGTTCATATACTTGTGTGAGAAGACATCTATGTGGGCACATGCCATGTGATGAAAGAAAAACTATAGGAGTTTGTGTTTTCCCACATGTGGTATCAACACAAAGAGCCATCTATAAGAAGGAAGAATTTGAAGCACAAATATAACAAAACGATCATCGAATGACCATGACCTTTCATGCTTACCAAGAACTGGAGGCCCATCCACCCAAGACAGTGGATTCTCCCCCATGCAATCACGTGGCAAGACAATATCAGATTTCCTTGATCAAGGTGGTAGGGATGACGTGGATTCAAAAGTGTTTCCGTTTCTCTATGCATGTTGCATACCATTCAATGTTCTTCGCTCACCCTATTGGCATGAAATGGTAGAGGCCATCTGCATTGCCCCAGCAGGATACAAGAGCCCTGGGTATGACAAAGCTAGAACTATGGGGCTTCACAAGGGAAAAGCCAAGATTCAAAATGCTTTGGGGCAATTCACAAATGCTTGGATTGAGTATGGGGTATCAATTGTATCGGATTATTGGACAGATGTGAAAGGTAAGCCATTGATAAATGTCCTTGTTGTCTTTGCTACTGGTGCAGTCTTCCTTTCGACACATGACTACTCAGATAAATTCAAGATTGACATGAACATTGCAGAACTCCTACTCAAAAACATTGAATCTATTGGTCCATACAATGTCATCTAAGTCATAACAGATAATGCTGCTAATTGTAAGGCAGCGGGAGCAATCATTGAAGATAAATACCCCAACATATTTTGGTCCGGGTGTTTGGTTCACACATTGAACCTTTTGATGCATGACATTATTAAGTTGAAGGAAAATGAATACAAATGGATTGGTGAACTGTACAAACAGGGCAAGCACATGATAAGATTTATTACCAACCATAGCAATGCCCATGGCATTTTCCGCACTCACTCAAAGTTAGAGCTATTAAAGATAGCAAAGACGAGATTTGCTAGCTATTCAACATTCTACAAGCATTTGTTGGCATATATGCATCAAAATATATTAAAAATATATATTATATAAATACCAATGTCCCCCCAAGTTTTCAGGACGGGGGGACGCGGGGTGGGGAAACGCACATTCGGGATGCATGGAGAGCACCCCCAAATTTAGGGAAATTCTTGGGGAATGTGGGGACGTCTCTAAAATTATAAATATAAAAAATAACAATTCATTTGATCTATATTCGTGATTGTGCGATGTAAATACTAAATATATTGATTTATTTTCTAAGTGGTACCAAGTAGGGATTGCAAAAAGTGAAAAAAATGGGAAAACATTATAAAAAAAATTCTTAGGGGCATGGTGGGGGGAAACATTTTGCCAGGAGTCCCCAAGTCCCTAGGACACGGGAAACATGGAAACGCGTTCTTGACCTTGCGGGACACGTCCCCGTGGAACACTGTAAAAAACGCACCTGAAATGCTGCCAAAGCATAATATTTTGAAAAATCGCTTTTTTCTCCTGCTCCTACTCTCGCTTCCCACTCCCAAGTAACCTTGAATTGCTGATGTTTTCCAAATTTATTTTAGTTTTTCCTATTTTCTCTTGATTATTTTGATTTTTCAATTATTTTGACATCTATACTGGGTAACTTTTTACTTGTTTTTTTTTTTACTTTATTTGCAACATGTGCAGCTCTCTTTTGGGTGGGTAAAGGTGAAGATGAAAACCCTCCTCCCCTGTTACTGCTTGGACAACGTGCTATGGACCTATCTCTTGGATGAACTCATCCAACAACTGACATAGTAATGTTGCATCTTTGACCTGTGCAGATGCTTCCTTGGATTTTATAAACTTTATGCCTCTGGGACAATGAACCAAGAAGTTGGAAAGGGTCCTACCCTTCATATCACTCCAACCATCTGACTTCACGGTGCATCCTGTGGCCTCCCATGAACCTCGAACCTCCTCCAACCTAGAAGTGCAATAGACCTTTTCATCATCAAGGATTGGTCCACTCAAATCCTCATAGGTGGGGGGCTTATACCTCGACCCAACAAAAGAAACAACTTCAAACATAGGCATGTAGAATGGGTTCCTCACTCCATAAAAGGAATTGACCCACAAGTTTATTTGCTTCGTTTTTCTCTTTACTCTTGTACATTGACTTTATATCTGGTTGTCCACTAGGACCAGATCTCAACAAAAAGTTAGAAATAGAATATGTCATTGAAGGCATGGCGGAAGATGAGGATAAGGTCTCATTCCCCACTCCACCTAAAGTGTGTCCGGCTGTCTCGGATCCTAATACTGCTCTCATTCCAAGTTCCTACCTCAAAGCTTCCCTTTCATCTTTCCTTTTGCCAATACCTTCAATTGCAAGTTTGGCCCTATGAATAATCTCAGGAGTGGAGCTTTTACAAATATCCACCTCATGCCTTGCAAGTTGAGCGAGGTAGTATTTGAGTCTACTTGTCCCCCTCGTCATCTCCTTCCCACACATATTACATCTAAGCTTTTGCGGATTGTGTGGATCATTGACTCGACATACTCCTAGAATGGATCCAAAGCCTTCGACATGTTTGTAACTTTGTAATATGGATTTTGGAATTTAGTCTGAAACCAACAACATAAAAAAATTCGTTTTTAAGCACATTTTTATTGAAAAAAATTGCAAATCAGACAAATAGGGATTGCAAAATATTTAAACAAAATTCAAATCACTATCATACAACAAGGATTGCAAAATATCCTCAAGTTAGACAACTAACAAACTACAAACTCAAAGTAATTACTAATCCTAGGGCACACTAATGGCATTTTATGGATTTAAAATGAGGGTTTTGGGTCCGATAATAAAAACTTCAAAGTTCAAGGAGTTCAAGCCTCATGGACTAGGTCAAACTTCAAAGTTCACACTTCAAAACTTTAGCAACTAGCTACAGTGGAAAATCGAAAAAACCTAAGAAGGGAGGGGTTTCTGTTTAAGTCTTTAAGACTTCAGTTTTTAACTGTAAACTCTAAAGTTTTAAAATTTAAAGTTTTAAACATTAAAGATTTAAACCATTTAAAAAATTTAAACCATTTTAAAAATTTAAAATTTGAAACCATACTCATAGGGCCAAGACACATGCTTGACTTTGTTGAATGATGAATCATTGATGCTTGGCAGTTGGAATGGCCGAAGTTCTCTTTCACGAATCAATGAATCACAACCCTGTGCTTTCCAAATTCCTCCACGGAATGACCTCTCCTCCATAGATCTCTCCTTTGAAGGTCGTTGTTCTTCCTTCGTCGGAATTAGTAGTTAGAGACTCAGCACTAGCAGGCTGTGTCTAGGTGTTCGCTAACGTGATAACCCTGCTCTCCCTTGTTTGCACCGTCGCAGACTCGCAACACCCCAACCCTCCCTTGTTCTCACTATCGTAGACTCGCAGTTGACAACATCGTAGCTTTTTTGTGGGCAACTAAAGAGAAAAAACAAAAAAAATGCGTGTTTTAACTTTTATTGACCCTGCAGAAAAAGAAAGATCGATTCACGATTTTTATGTAAAAATCGCGATTTTTTCGCCATAAAACATCGTCGAAAAAATTGGGCGATGTTTGCCGATAATATCGCTGGCCGAGAGAAATCGCGATATATCGCGATGTTGTTGAGAAATCGACGATTTTTGTAACAATGGTTTGAACATAATACCATTGCAAGTATCTTAGGGACAGAGGTTAGATGTTTCTTTGTGATGTCATTGTTCTAGAAGATGAGGTGTAGGTACCTTTTGCTTGTCTCTTTGGTGTCTTTGTTTGTAAGAATTGGGAAGAGATCATCAATTGATCATCCTTGTGGTGTTCAGTGGAGGGGGTTTTTGAGTGAAGATCTAGGTCAAAGGACCTCCCTCATGTGTAAGGCCAAGCATTGCTAGAATGGATATCAAAAGACCACGGGGATTTACTTTTACGACTTTGAAGAAGACAAGGAGTGAGTTTTGGGACTCTTTGAAGAGGCGATGTTTACGACTTTGGATCTCATAATAGATGGTGCCCCTTGTTACGCTGCATCTGTACCCAACACACCTTCAAATGTGCCCTAGGGAGAGAGAGGCATTTTTTTGATTAGGAAGGGTGTTATCAAGCAATGGTTGTCATGGCTGGGCCCTTTGGTCCTTCCTTTATGAGTATTATGACTTAATGGAATTGCTTACTGCCCTTTGTTGGGGTTTTTAACCCCTCGGGGTTGGTGTCCGACGCTCCTAGGGGTTGATCACTGGGTCACATGGCCCCATATCTTGTTTGCTTGCTCTAGTGGCCTTTGCTTCAGCTATGAGACATTCGTCTCCCTTCACAACCACTTAGGACACCCTCCTGGCCCTTTAGCTAGCTGGCGCTTTCTCTCCATGCCCTTATTTCCTCAAAGGAAACTATCCTCCAAGCCAGGCCTTCTTGCTGCTTTGAGGAGGGCGTTTAGGGATTTTACAAACATTCTTGGGGTTAGATGGGGTATAACACCCTCCTTCTAGCTCACTCCATCCTTTCGTTCGGAGTGATTCACTTATTTTAGCAAATTTTGGCACCTAGGGGAAAAATACCCCAGGTAGCCTACCTTAAGCCTACATTTGGCTGTTTTTTTGTTATTATTTTCTTTTAATTTTAAGTTGACATTTTATAATTTCATATTGACATTTTAAAGGCATGTCGGCCTGGATATTTTTGTAAAAGTGGGTATGAGATCATATAAATAGATCTCCTCACGTCATTTTAACATAAGACTCACGGAATAAAAAACGCTATGCATTTGTTCTACCCTACTAGGGCTCTTTGTGAGGCGCCTCCTCTTGAGGAAGGCCTTTTTTTGGGTTTGATGACGAGTTCTTGAAGTATCTTGGTTTTGGCTCTTTCTCTAAAGGTGATGCTATGATTTTTTGGTAAAACACATGCACATCCATGCTTTTTCTTGATGTCTCTTTGTTATTGATTGATGAATGATTATGCTGATGGACTGAAAGGTAGCCATTAGGGTTGTATTTGTTTTCACAAACTCTTCATCACTCCTTAGTCACCTTACTGTAGAAGTACATCATTTTCTAGGAGTTCTTCTAGGGTTGAACCTTTGAACTTTAGAGTTAGTCTTAAACCTAGGTCATCCTTCTCTAGAGGTAGAATAATTACCAGTGCTTCACGGGGATGCGTCACCTACGGTGGGGAACGCGCCCCCTCGCCCCCCCATGCTTCTGGGACGGGGAAACTCCTGGGGAAATGTTTCCCCATGTCCCCCTTTTGGGGGAAACTCGAGGAAATGTGTTTCCCCAAGTGCGGAACGTGTTTCCCCCTAGGGGGGGCTTCTAGGCGTTCCCCCCCCCCCCCCCCCCCCCCCCCAAAAAAAAAATTTTCATCTTGCAAATTAAAATATTAAAGAAGTGTTTAAAAAATTAAAACATAATTAAACGAAAATTAGATTAAATCCTAGACTAACCTAAGAGTATAAGACCTTCCTAAACGCTATCCTCTCACGATTTCATTTCATAATCATATTGCAACTAAACTTGGAGTAGTCGTCATTGCTCTAAGTTCTAACGTCTCTGTGTTCATTGTTCGGTATCTATTTGACTATTTCAGACTTCAACATTTCTTGCATTATCTTTTACAAATTTTAAATTTGAATTTAGATATACATTGCATAATCATAATTATGATATATAGTTTTTAGTTTTTACATTGGTATAGTAACATAGTTCAATATCATTTGCAAATTTGAAATTTGATATGCTAATAACTAATAGATGTACACCCCATAATGATGAATTTAGTTTTTAGTTTTACTTTTTACATGGTAATAGTTACTGTTGGGATTTATCATTTTTATATTTTAAATTATTTTTTATGACTCCGATGTCCCCCTGTTTCCCCAAAATTTCCCTAAAATTTGGGGTAGCTTCCACACATGCCCCTTGTGCGTTTCCTCGTCCCCCCACCCTAGAAACTCTGTGGAACATTGGTATAGTAACATAGTTCAATACCATTTACAAATTTGAAATTTGATATGCTAATAACTAATAGATGTACACCCCATAATGATGAATTTAGTTTTTAGTTTTACTTTTTACATGGTAATAGTTACTGTTGGGATTTATCATTTTTATATTTTAAATTATTTTTTATGACTCCGATGTCCCCCTGTTTCCCCAAAATTTCCCTAAAATTTGGGGTAGCTTCCACACATGCCCCTTGTGCGTTTCCTCGTCCCCCCACCCTAGAAACTCTGTGGAACATTGGTATAGTAACATAGTTCAATACCATTTACAAATTTGAAATTTGATATGCTAATAACTAATAGATGTACACCCCATAATGATGAATTTAGTTTTTAGTTTTACTTTTTACATGGTAATAGTTACTGTTGAGATTTATCATTTTTATATTTTAAATTATTTTTTATGACTCCGACGTCCCCCCGTTTCCCCAAAATTTTCCTAAAATTTGGGGTAGCTTCCACACATGCCCCTTGTGCGTTTCCTCGTCCCCCCACCCTAGAAACTCCGTGGAACATTGTTAATAACTCTCAGATGCTCTAGGTTAGGTTAGGGTTTTGCTAGGGTTAGTTGTCCTTGTTTTCACCTCTTTTCCTTCTTCAATACCTAGTCTAGGGTTAGTTCTAGGTTAGTTTTAGGATTGCATTTTGCATCTAAAAAGAGCCTTACAATTTATAAATTTCATAAAAATCAATTTTTTGTCCAATTTAGGGCCTGTTGGAATTTTCAGCTCCTAAAATTTTTGCGCCCTAAAATTTCGAGCCTTCCCTAAAAACTCGGCCCTAAATTTTTGGGATCCGAGATTTTCAGGCCCTGAAATCTTGGCCATCCTAAACTCTCGGCCTGAAATTTGGGCTGCCCCTCTCCTCTCCTTCCTAGCTATCCCTTTCACTACCCACCTTTAGGTCTTCCCTTACTTACTGTGGCAACCCTCCCTATTTCTTTCCTTCAACCCCTGTACACAAGGGAACAACATTAGTTAATGGGGTTAGTATATGCTGATATAAACTGCTAGTTTAGATTAATTTTGAAAGTGGACTGTTTTGCATCTTTTACCTTCACATATATAGTCTGCAACTAACACGCAATTACATTGCTGCTAAACATACATGAAACTTTCAGATTTGTGTTAACTGGTATTTAATGCTATTGCAAGTACAAAGTTGGATTGAATAAACGTATATGTACTCAATGATTGAATAACTACTGTTGTCATTAATGTTGATTAATAACTAACACTATACTGCTTAGAATTTCTTCAATGGTTGGGCTATACTATTGCCAGGGTACCCGTACCAGGTACTTGGGTACTCGTAGGGTACGTCTCCTGCCGTACCCTGTTGTACCCCATACTGGGTCCACATACCCGAGACTTCGTTATAAAAAAAAGGGGTACTTATATGCGAAATGGTACGCCGGTACTTTGTACCCCATGTTTGGGTACTCCATGGGTACGACTGACTCAATAAAATGCAATTCATTTGGGAAAATGTAATGACCCCCCACAAAGTCTGAACTAATTTTTTGCTAACTACATATGGAGTCTGATTCAGGGCTTATGTCAAACACTTTGCAACACTGTTCAAAATCCACTCAATATTGTCCAAATCTAGTAGATTGATTTTACATTGATTTACAATGAATGTTTTTATGGTTTTGTGTTCAGCACTCATGGGACATAATTTGACTACCAAATGTGCACATAAAAAATATACATATGTATTTAATATTGAGAAATACACTCACATCAACGTTGGAATATATTTGGCATTTTTCAACTTTTTATTGCCTGTAACAGCAGTATAAATAGGTGTTTAAAATAAGATTTCAAGTGTACTTTCATGTTTGAGTTTGATTCTCTGTTACAGCTGCCTGGTACAATGGTTTATTAAATTTTATGTAACTTCCAGTGTTCTAATTGATATCTATTGAGTCTATGATTTATCCAATTTTATGTTTCAAATTTTCAATTTGAATGTTCACTGTTCAAATAATCAGCGAATTTATAATTATGAATCATGATTCATAATTTATGAAGAAATCTATATGCATGTATGATGTGACTACCACACATATATATATATATATATATATATATATATATATATATATATATATAGTACCCCCGACGTACCCAAGTACCCTTTTTCAAAAAGTGGCGTCCCCGTACCCAAGTTTTCTGGCAACTTAGTGTTATACATACTATTGCTTGCATTAAGACCGTAAGGAATACTAGCTTCAATGACTGATACTACTCTTACTGCTGTACATGTGCACTTCTAAGTGTTTGGTACTTGTGTTTTTGCTAATACCTGAATATCGCTCTCATTATTTGCATATTGGAACTAAATAACTACGTAATTGGCTTATCATGCTCACATTACTCATATTCTCTTCTCAACTCCATTAGGCATTGGTCACTAACCTTACTCACATACGAGATATATGTGGTGTCTATGTGTCTTTTGCAGAATTACATAGGGCTCTCCCCTAAAAGGTTTCGACTTCCGAAGAAGTTGGGAGACGTGGCTAAGGTGACACTGGCCACTTCCTCCATATATGCTTGCCGATGGCTTGGGCTGCCATTTCATTTGGTAACACCCCTAAAAATGAAATCCTTCTCTTTCCTAATCTCTTGCAAATGGAAATGTAGGAAAATCCGATCTGCTTGTGGAATATGGCGATAGACTTGCAATTGACGTTGACTTGAACCCACTTGGAAATGGGTGAGAGAGACCTTGAGTGCATGCATCTAGTTGCAAAGTGCATAGTTTTGTTTGACAATGAGATCATCTCTCCGCTCCATGAAAGCATTGCATAGAGGGTCATCTTTGGTTTTAGCTTGTAGGGTGGACCTACCCTAGTGCCTTGAATGTATTGTTTGTAAATATATTCTTTGACGATCTTGGCCAACTCTTGTTTGATCAATAGTGGATGGGCATGGGCATTCAAAGACTATTTGAGTGTGAAAGTCTGTCCATTGAGATGCCTATAGATTGTAATAGGAAAGTAACCCAACATACCGACAATGGGTCCATTGGGAAGGATTGGTCGAGGTAATGACCTCCAAGGAAAAGTTTGTTAGGTAGGGGTATCGATCTCTATTGATGGCTGAATTGTTAAGGATCTGAACTCGATGGAGAAGCAACGCCAATCCAAAAATGGCCTTGACTTGGAAGGGGTGTGTTGCAAAATTTTCTTGAACTATGAGTTGGGAGACAGTCCACTTGCATTTCATGATGAAGCAAAGCATTAGAACCTGACCCTCTCCATCTTGACTGAGTTCTCTGCTAACAAACTAGGTTCAAGACCTTAGAGCCATACAAAAATGTGGGCTTAATAACGCTTGTGCTTGAGGAGGATTAGGGAACCACAACCCTTGTTGATTCAACATTGAAGGTTCTCTCTTAATCCAAACTAGAGCCCCAAAAAGTTAAAAGCTGATCACCCAAGTAGGTGTAAGTTGTGGTCATGCCAACCTCCTCGCCTTGGAAGTCAAATTGGTAAGTCGACAGGACAATCGTTGAGCCTTCCAAAGAAGGGTTGGTAATCTGATATGGCATTCTTTGAGCCTTTCAATATCCTAACTTTGGTTTTTCGAAGGTTGACTGTCATATGTTGTAGGTCACAAAAATTGGATGATGGGTCTAATTGCCTCTAGAGATTCTCAAGGGTGGATGCCAAGAGAACCACATCATCTCCGAAAAGGAAGATGGAGACCAAAACGTGGTGGACGAAACCATCTCCATGCTAGAAATCTTGATGCATAATTGATTCTAGCTCATCTATTTAAATCTTGAACAATGTGGGTCAGAGAGGGGAACCTTGCTTCACTTGAATGGTGGTCCTGATAAATTTTGATACTCCATGGCTACGCTACGTGGGAGCCCCCCTGGCCGTGCTCCTGAAGCTCGCTTTTGAGCAAAGCGTTGAGGAAGCGCTCAAAAAGCCGGCTCCCAAAGTGATCTTGTATGGCATCAGTTTTGGGAAGCGCACTATCGGGCAATTATTTTTTGCTCCTTGCCACTGTATGGGACTACTAAGGGAGTGCTCGAGAACAAACATTCCCTAAACATTCTCTTAGCGCCCTTGTTCACTCCCTTAGTCAGTCCCGTTGTCGCTCCTATCGCCCTTGAAAAACGCTCCATGGAAAACCCATAGATTGAAGACGGGCACCACATTTTTCTCTTTTGGGGGGAGTTCGCTTGGGGTATAAAGCACTCCCTTCTTTTCTCTTCATTCTTGGAATTCATTTGGAGATTTGGTGAAGAGCTTGGAGAGCTTGGAAGGGAGATTGGAGGATGCCATTTGTGAGAGCTTGGAGGGGAGATTGAAGGTTGCCATAGTGTTCAACCACCATGGGAGAGCAAAAGAGGTAGACTCTAAAGCCTTTCTTGTTTTTTTCCCATATAAACTTGTATATTTTTATGGCTTGAATGCTTGTATGCTTTCTTCTCCTTCTCTTTCAGATTCCTTCTTCCTCATTCTGTTGCAGGAAAAGGGTTATTTTCTACAAGCAAGATGGGTATGTCTTTATGGTTTTTCTTTTTGGTTCCATTTTTTTATCAAGATGGTGGTGTTTGAAAACTGAAGAAGATGTGATGAAGAGGATGAAGAAGTGGGTAGTGGAACATATCATGGAGAGGAGGGAGAGAAAGATGAGGAGGAGGCGGAAAATGATAGTGATGGAAAGAAATCCTAAAAGAACCCAATACTCTTGTGGAAATATGTCACAAAACTTGGAGGAGTGAAAGGGGGTGGAACCACTAAATTTGTATGCCCCCATTGTAGAATAACTTACACAGGTTCATATACCTGTGTGAGAAAGCATTTATGTGGGGTTATGGCATGGGTGAAAATAAGAGTAATATGTACGGAAGTGCTAACAAAGGACAACCAAATATAAGAGGGAAGAGGATAAGAGGGAAGAGGAGGAAGCACAATGCATATCAAGAAATCAAAGGTTGAACATAAGACCTCAAGCTTACATAGAACACTTAGTGGTTGATCCCCATCCAACCATAGTAGTGGATTCTTACCCACACATTCAAGGTATAGAACAATATCATATTTCCTCGACTAAGGTTGTAGGGATGACATGGATGCAAAAGTTTTATGGTTTCTCTATGCATGTGGCATACCATTCAATGTTCTTTGCTCACTCTATTGGCATGGAATGGTAGAAGCCATCTGTTGTGCCCCTAAAGGTTACAAGAGCCCTAGGTATGACAAGGTATGACAAAGCTAGAACCAGGGGACTTGACAAGGAAAAAGTCAAGATCCAAAATGCTTTGGGACAATTCACAAATGCATGGAACTAATATGGGGTATCCATTGCATTTGATGGTTGGACAAATGTGAAGGGAAAGCCATTGATAGATGTTCTTGGGATGTTTGCTAGTGGAATTCAAGGGGCTAGATAGAAAACAGGTAGTTTTGAGGGGCATGAACACTTATCCCCCAAACCGGTCTCTTCACAGAGAATGGAGGCAGTACTCAGATAGGATGACATAGAATGGGCGGTAGAATGTTTTGTCACCTTTAGGAAACCTCCAAAGAAGAACACACAACACCCAGGTGATATTCAGGCCTTATTACAGAAGCACAAAAAGGTATTTCGGGACCTTCTAGCAGGTAAACCGCCAGATCGGGGCTTTGAACACATTATTGAACTAGAGGAGGGGACACAGGAAGTCATCACCACTCCTTATCGGCACCCCAAAAGATACAAGGATGAGATCGAGAAGACGATCAAAGAATTGTTGGAGCTTGGATACATTCGACCCAGTTCTAGTCCCTTCGCATCATCAGTGGTCTTGGTCAAGAAGAAGGATGGCACACTGCGAATGTGCATCGATTATCGACCACTCAACAAAAAGACCATCAAAAACAGGTATCCCATCCTTAGGATTGATGAACTCATGGACGAACTGTGGGGTGCCAAATACTTTTCCAAGATTGATCTTTGCTCGGGGTACCATCAGATCCGAGTAAGGGATCAAGACATCTCTAAAACAGCGTTTCGTTGTCACTATGGTCACTACGAATTCCTGGTCATGCCTTTTGGACTTACTAATGTTCCAGCCACTTTTCAGTCATGCATGAGCCATACTTTCAGAGTTCAATTACGTAAGTTTTTGCTAGTATTCTTTGATGACATCCTGATTTATAGCAAAACATGGGAGGAACATCTAAAACACCTAGACGAAGTATTGAGCATTCTAGAAGAACACTCGCTTTATGCGAAAATGTCCAAGTGTGAATTTGGCATGAAGGAAATGTTGTATCTAGGGCACATAAACAGTGAAAAAGGAGTAAAGGTTGACATGGAGAAAATCTAAGCTATCAAGGATTGGCCCGCGCCAAAAACAATCACAAAATTGAGAGGCTTCTTAGGCCTTTGCACTTATTATCGAAGGTATGTTAAGGGATTCTCCCAATTTGCCGCACCCCTCACAGAT
The DNA here is from genome assembly GCA_001517045.1 of Pseudotsuga menziesii. Classification (NCBI taxonomy): domain Eukaryota; kingdom Viridiplantae; phylum Streptophyta; class Pinopsida; order Pinales; family Pinaceae; genus Pseudotsuga; species Pseudotsuga menziesii. Next base: position 382,726 of record LPNX010538778.1, read on the forward strand.
CTCACAAAGAAAGGGGCATTCTCCTGGACATAATTAGCACAGAAAACTTTTGAGGAGATGAAAGTCATTATGAGTTCTTGCCCAGTGTTAGCATTACCAGACTTCTCACAACCATTTGTAGTAGAATGTGATGCCTCAGGGGAAGGGCTAGGAGCAGTATTGATGCAAAACCATCACCCTATTGCATTTGAGAGCTGAAAACTGAAGAACTAGGAGTGCCACTACTCCATATATGACAAAGAAATGCTAGCCATCTTACATGCTCTCACGAAGTTCAGACAGTACCTGGTGGGCAGCAAGTTCAAAATCAAGACTGATCATAACAACCTCAAGTACTTCTTGGAACAGAAGGAACTGAATGAGCGCCAACAGAAATGGGTCAGCAAAGTACAAGCCTACGATTTCGAGATAGAGTATGTAAAAGGTAAGAATAATATAGTAGCTGATGCATTATCCAGGCGACTCGCCTCATTATCTCTCATGAGTATATCTACAGATTGGAGGACTCTTCTCTTAGTAGAATACTCCAAAAATAATTTTGCTTGCGAATTATTGGATGGACAGATTCAGGATGTTAGGTACAGAATTGTCGATGACATCATCTATTACAAGAGCAGGATATAATGAGAATCAAATTTAAGAAAATAAATCATACAGGCAACACATGACTCTCCACTATCAGGACATCAGGGTTTCTTGAAGACCTACAAGAAGGTCTGAGAGAGGCTCATGGAAGGGTCTCAAGGGGGAAGTTATGCAGCACATGCAGGAATGTAGCATATGTTAGCAGAACAAGATTGAGCACATCCATCCAGCAGGGTTGCTTCAGCCACTACCGATCCTGGAACAGAAGTGGGAATGTATCTCCATGGACTTCATTACATAATTGCCCAAGGTCTAAGGGCGAGATTGCTTATATGTCGTGGTTGATTGATTGACCAAATTCGCACATTTCTTTTCTATATCATCTGATTACTCCGTAGCCCAATTAGCTGAGTTATTTTTTAGGGAGGTCTTCAGGTTACACGGGTTACCTAAGACCATTGTTAGTGATCGGGACAGTAGATTCACAGGTGCCTTCTGGCAGGAGCTATTCAGATTAGTGGGGACCAAGCTTGCTACCAGCACGAGTTATCATCCCTAGAGTGATGGACAAACAGAGATTGTCAACAAGTGGATTGAAGGATATCTGAGGAACTATGTAACACGGCAGCAACGAACCTGGATTAAATGGCTACACTTAGGGGAGTATTGTTACAATACTACCTAACACATGTCTATTATGATGACACCTTTTAAGGCATTATATGGCTACGAGGCCTTGGACTATGCAGATTTAGCATTTGGAGACAAGAGGGCTCCTAAGACAAATGATTGGATACAAGACCATCAGGATATTCTTGAAATCCTGAAAGAGAACTTACAGACAGCCCAGAATCAACAAAAGTTGGATGCAGACAGACATAGGGTTGAGCGGAGCTTTGAAGTAGGAGATTTGGTATACTTACGGCTCCAACCCTACAGACAATCTTCACTTAAGAAGAAAGGAGCGGAAAAGTTAAAACCTCGCTTCTACGGACCCTACAGAATAATCGGGAAGCTAGGAGAGGTGGCATTTGAACTAAAATTGCCATAGGAGAGCAAAATTCACAATGTATTCCATGTGTCCAACCTGAAAAGACCATTGGACAACACATTGCTCCATCAACAGAATTACCTCCTTTAGATGATGAGGGACTATTGATACTGGTTCCTGAACGGATCATACAGACTCGAGAAAGAAAACTCTGGAACCGGGTGATTAGAGAATACTTGGTCCAATGGAAAGAATTACCTCTAGAGGATGCCACATGGGAAGGAGAACAGGTATTGCAACATCCCAGTTCGCAGTTGCCTGAGGACAAGCAATCTCAAGTGGGGAGGACTGTAATGTCCTCTTCTGCTTAGGCATTGAGGACCAACCCGCTAACCTATGTGATTCTTGTGGGTTTAAGCGGGTACTAACAGTTAGGGAATCAACTGAAGACTGATGCCATCTACAGAAAATCTAGGGCATCAATATTATATCACCATTGGGTCGAAGAGGGCCACTGGAGCCAAAGGCCACCGGCATGCATGACATTTACTCATTATTTAATGATGCATGCACTTGATTAAGTCTCCATGTGCATGCATGCAAGTCAACTGCAAATTAGAAGTTAAAGTGACCTAATTAGGGAAAAAATTAGGGTTTTCGCAGTTGAAAGTTATAAAAGGAAGATAAAGTGAATGGAGACTTTACTTTTGATTATTATATGATTTTGGAGCTCTTGAGTAGCAGCACAGCGTGCGGCCACAACAGTTGGGGTTGAAGACGGTGTCTTCAGCTAACGGGGTTTCGGTAATGAGATATCTGCCCTAGTCTCATCCAGGGTAAACCATCCAGGTTCACAATCCGCTCTTCAATTTATTCATTCCTTTACAGTTATCCAGTATCCATCAGAGATTGTTTACAGGGGCACATGTGCAGTCGTAAGGGGGTTTTTAGCTGGAAAACCCCAAATCATTTGTTGGGTCCTTAGATCTCAGTTTACCTTCAGAACCCAGGCACCATTCTCATCATCAGTATCATACTCCAGTACTTGGTGATTATCAGATCTAGTCTTGCTCATCCGGAGCAGTTATCAGCTGTTTCGGGATCAGGGGGGCGTGAGCAGCTACACATCCAGATCAATTCGCTAGCCTGCCTAGAGACCTCAGAACTTCCGCATGTGTCAGGCATCCTCTTCAGCACTCGAAGACTACCACTTCTGCAAATTCTCAGCTTCAAGGGGTACCTCCTTCACTGAAAACGTCACCCTTAGCTGATCTTGGGTACGTGTTGCTGGGGTATCATCGGAGGCCGAAAGTACTAGTTCATCTCCATATCGGCTCTTGATGCATGCATATTCTCTCAGGAGCATTTCAACCAGCTTATTAGTGGTAAGTGTTACATTCTATCCTATAAACCCTAACCCTAATTCCAACTATAAAATAGGGAAATTTTGCATGGTAGTTTGCATGCCCGGCTATTTCAGTAACTTTGCATAGAATTAGAAAATATCAGTATTTGGGATATTACATAACAAATGTCCCTGAATCCTTACTATACATCACACATAAAAAATGGATCATGTCCCTGAATCCAAAGTCATAAAAAATATAACAAATGTATCTCATGATCATCATCATGACTCACGATTCATCTACAATGAAATAAAGTAAATAAACTATCGATTCCCTCTACCCCTTTTACGGGCAAAGGTAATCGCTGAGCAAATGGTCTTTCCTCTAGAACTAGAAGTAGGTGCCCTTCAGGCTTGTGGGCCTTGTACTGGACTTTGACGTCCTCTAGAAGAAGACCCCGCAAAATGATGTTTCTCTAGAAACTGGGGAAGGTGGCCGAAACTGATGTCCTGAAGAATGAGAAGGTCGAGGAGGTAGTGCTGCTCCTCTACCAGTACTAGTGCCTATGCTACCATGAGGTCTATCTCCCGCTAGCTCTGACTGTGGCACACTCCCAGAATCGGTGTGAAACTCCTCTGGAACTGGAACATGCTCATCCAAAGCCTCTGTATGAGTATCACCATGATCACTATCCATATCATGATCAACCTCTAGCCAATCAGGGGCTACCTCCATAACAAGCTCCCACACTCTGCTCTCCATGCAGTAGTGGTGTCAATCTAATCCAATGAAATGGCCGTCGCATCAACTTTTCTCTCATACTGCTTCACCCACAACCTGAGATTGTAGTGGACGTAGACCAAATCATTAAGGCGTTGAGTATCCAACTTGGAGGAGGATCATAAATATTAAATATTAAATTCATAATTTATAAATTTGAAGGTAAAGTGGCATAAATCTATAAATTAGAATTTAATAATTTATATTATATAATGAATTTGAAATTCTTTAACCTGTTGCGCTTTTTGGAGTGTACTTTTTCAAATACACTCCAGTTGCGCTCGCAACCAGAAGAGCTACATGTCTCGCTGAGCACTTGAATGGCAAGCCTTTGTAGAATAGGTACACAACCACCATAGTTCTCCCACCAAGTATCTACACAATGAAATTATGAATAAAATAAAGTTTAAACATAAACAAAAATAAAATTTAAAACAAAGAATTAGAAAGAGAAAATGAAATTTTAAACTTGAAAGTTGAATGTTTGAAACTAGGTGAAGCTTAATTGGCATCAGGTTGGTCTTGTCATTTATTGCTATATCAAACCCAAATAATCCTGTGGCTCTCTTATACATTTCCAACTCTTGGGAAAGTTGTGTATGCTTAGCTGCACCAAGTACCATCCTCTGGACACACTCATAGAATCCAGACATAACCTCTCCGTCAAATCTAAAGCCATAGGAGTAAGCAAACGCAGGGTTGAGGTATAGCCCTGTAGCGTGAATGGGGTGATGGAGTGTGTGGTTCCATCGCGCATCAATCACCGCCCATATCCTATCTCGTCTCTCCTACCCCTAATCTCCCTTGTCCTCATAATAAGCACGGATGGATTCTTAGGCCCTATCCAAGGCCTCATATAGGTAGCCCATTGCGGGCTTCTCTCCATCAACAAAGCGGAGAACCCTTACCAAAAGTTCGATGATGGTGCACACCTCCTTTACCGCACCTCAAAAAGTCTCATCATATGCAACTAGCCTGAATGTGGCTTGCCCCTTTGGTCTAGTGCTAAATGATAAAACACGCCACTCTGGTGAAAAGAACATTGCTTGCAAGTCCCACATAGAATTCAAGAGTGACTGAAGAGAAATAAAGCTAGTGGCAAAGCATGTGATGGCAGGACGCACCAACTCTTTGTCACCTGTGAACTTTCTCATCAAGCTAAGCACCGCTGCATGGTTGGATATGAATTTTGTGATGCTATGCGCTGAATCAATAGTATCCTTGATCCAATCAATCTTGCCTAAATCCTCTAAGATCAAATCAAGGCAATGGGCGGCACAAGGAGTCCAGAATAGTGTAGGATACCTGGCCATGAGCATCCTATCAACAACCACATAGTTTGCAGCGTTGTCCGTTATCACTTGGACAACATGCTGCGGCCCAATCTCTTGGATGAACTCATCCAACAAGCCACATAGTAAAGCCGCACCTTTGACATGTGCAGATGCATCCACAGATCTCATGAACATAGTCCCCCCCTGGGGCAATGAACCAAGAAGTTGAGAAGTGTCCTACCCTTCATATCGATCTAACCATCTGACATCACATTGCATCCTGTTAAGTCCCATGATCTTTGAAGCTCCTTCAATCTGTGACTGCAATTAGACTGAAGGATGGGCCCTCTTAACTCCTCATAACTAGGGGGCTTAAACCCCGGTCCAACTATAGCAGCCGCCTGAAACATGGACACATAAAATGGGTTCTTTGCAAAGTTACATGGAATAGCACTCCATAGCAAGCATCGACCAATAACTTTGTGTGCATCTGCTTTTTCCTTTACTTTCACCATGGACCTTATAGAAGGTTGTCCACCAGGGTTGCATCTTGAAGATACAATGAAAGGCGATGTGGACTGCTGTGTGGAGTGGGTATCGGTATCTGGGCTTGTCCCACTAGCCCCTACTCCTGCTGCGGACCCGGATCTTGAAGCAATTTGATTCCTCACAGCCTCCTTGTATTGTTTCCTTAGCCCAGTGCCCTCAATCTCTTGTGTGGCCATAGCAATGAGTTCCAGGGCTGTTTGGTTGCAAGGACCCACATCATGCCCTGCTATTTGTGCAAAGTGGTATTTCAGCCTACTTATCCCACCTGTCATTCTTTTCCCACACAGATTGCAAGTGAGAATTTGTCAATTGAGTGGGTCAACAGGCGTGCCCCACTCCCAAAATGGATCCGAAACCTTTGGCATCTTGTATATAGAGTTGTTATGGACAAAATGAAGCTTGAATCTTGATACTTTGAACTTGAAGTTTGAACGTAAGGCAAGAAAAAAACGTTTTTTAGCATCTGTGATTAATGAAAATGTAAAACACAAGAAGAATTCCAAGAAATATTAAGCATTCAAACACTAATTTGATGAGGGAAAATAAATAGACATTTTTATGAGGATTTATAAGGATCTAAGGCAAGAAAAAATGCCAATACGTTTTTTGGCATGCAAAATACATAACAGTTACAAAAAAAAAGCTTAAAACCCTATAAAAATCGTTTTTGAAGATGGAGAATTAATCAACAAGAATCCCTCTTGGAAAAATGAGAAATGATGGGAAAATCTTTTACTTACCTTCAGCTGTGATAATTGTGGAAAAAAACCCCAAATGACAAGATCCAATCTTCAATTTGATGCTTGATGGCGAAGAAAATGTTGCCTAAATTCGTTGTTGGTCTCTTCACTTGCCCTCTCAGTGTCTTAGCTAGAGTCCAAATGAGTGAAAAAAATGAAAAAAACCAACTGAAACCCTTCTATTTCCGGCCCTGTTCCGCCTGGGTGATTTTTTGCATTGACTCACAATTTCTTGGGCCGATTTTTCGGGCAAAAATCGGCGATTTCTCGGCAAACATCAGCCCGATTTTTCTGCGATTTTTTGGAGAAAAATCGGCAGGCTGAAAAAATCGCATTTTTTTGGACATCGGCCGATGTTGGTAACTCTGATATAAACTATTATATAAAATCCTTAGCAATAGAAATATTTTTAGAAAAATATCGCCAATAATTTTAGTTGACATTTTAAGAATTTGTAAGATTCGTCAAGTTTTATACACTTTTAAATAAGTATGGATCCTTAAAATTTTCCCTGCTGGGCAAACATATTTGTGAATTGGGTATGTCGTATGGTGGGACCATGTTCAAATAGATCAGCAATGTAATTGACCAATGAATTAATACCATGTTTGAACATCTCTTCCTGAAAACCCCCATTTGCTGTGCTGGTGATGTTCATTTCCCAATAACCCTGTCTGATATGCAAGTCCCAGAAGATGTGATATTGCATGTTATCATTATGTAAAAGGTAGTGTTAGGGGATTAAACCCCGAAACCCCTAATGCTGATATGCAAGTCTGTATATGTACAGCCTACCCTCAGGCTAGCCGTGTTGTATACTTGCTGCAACATGAATATATTATTGTTTCATATTCTGTCCACTTTGTCATGTAATGTGCATGTTCACTTATAAAATTATACAATTACATCATGGTGTTGAATTTGTGGAAAAGCAGCAAGATGACCTCTTGATGATTTCAAGTTTCAGCATCCTTCATGATATTGTGAAAACACGAGCAGTTGTTTGCAGTGAAGCATGGTATCAATGCAGGTGCAAACTATTAGAGAAACATCTGATTATAAGTCATTTGCAGGCTGATACTGTATGTGAGTATGTAAATTGTACTGTCACTACTGATTATAGAAAATTAATATTAGCTTGAAGTGTACCATATAGATAAAGATAATGTCCTGACAGACCCTTAAAGGCTATTGCATCCCCTGTTACACTCCCTCAACCGTGAGCAAAAAATTATATAGCTATCATATAGTTGAGTTTTATAAACGAAACATTATTTACTAATTTAGTAATTTAGATGTGACTATGCATATTAGGATAAAGTTAACAGTAGCTTGTGATTGATTATTTTGACTTGTTGCTGGACCATTCCTGCATTATATGAAGCTTCTATTAAACAGCATGCATGCTTCTCTCTCATTGTAGCTGAACTGACATAAGTCAGTTTTTTATTTTTTGATGCCGAATTAGATAAGGTTTTCTCTATACTCAGCAATGCATTGGATATTTACTAGGATTAAATATAAGCTTATAAATCACATATTTTGGCACTTTGCAGTGAGGAGTTTAATATTGGGTTTGGCTCCCATACACCTATGATTCTTGGACAAGCGAAGATTGTTCGTTACTATCCAAATTTTGATAGGTATGAAATCACTTACTAATTTTTAAGTTTCAAGGATTTCTCTATGCCAAAGATTTGATTGATGGTAGTAGATATACCACAGGGCACTTTCTATTACAAAGAATCTGATGCTTGAGAGAAAAGAGGTCTACAATGCTGCCAATAACTTGGTAGATCTTTCAAATCCTGCAAAGTTGGAAGCTGTAAGTACTTGAAATTACGAATATAGTTATGGTGGAGTTTTCTACGTACATTATGTTAGTATCCTCTATCCCAATAGTATGTGATGGCAAATAATAATGGATTGATGTTAGAAGTCTCTTTTCATTGCCATTCTACCTGGATCTATAAGGTATATATAGGATTTAAGGCAATGAGAATTTTCATATACCCCTTTGCCTGTTGTAGTAAAACATATAATTAAAACACCAAGATGTATGTGACTTAAGTGAAAAAAGTATTCTGTGGGTATAAAAAAAGAAAAAAAGGCGACATTTTCTAGGAGTCTGTGCAGTTGAGATTTGTACTTCAATATTGGAATGAGGATTGAAACCTAAATGTATGCATTTAAATTTTCATTTATCTTTCTTCAAATCCAGGTCATAATTTCATGTGGAATAGTGTTTCCTCTTATATATATATATATATATATATATATATATATAATATCTGTATTTTTACCCGTAGTCATCGATTACGCATCTGACACGATTGGGACATCAAGTGAGACATGCAACAAAGGCTGCCAGCCCCGGGGATAGACCCTGATACCACCTGCAAGAAGCTCAAAGCACTCAACAACTAGAACTAACCTGCTGGGCTTCCTCTGATATATATATATATATAGTCATCATACATTGATAAATAGGCATCAATGTATGCAGAGTTTTGTTAGAGCTCATAGTCTCGCCAACTAAAACTCTCTCTCTCTCTCTCTCTCTCTGTGTGTGTCTATATATATATATATATATATAGTCATCATACATTGATAAATAGGCATCAAT
>LPNX010538778.1:402177-448206 GCA_001517045.1 Pseudotsuga menziesii
CCTCGGGGCCTAAAAGGAAGAGGACATTACACATTCCCTCACATGCAGCCAAACTGGCTGCCATGTACTTAGCCTCTGACGAGATCAATGCAACTGACTTCTACTTCCTGTTGAACCAAGAGACAACCGCTGACCCAATGCTGAAGCAACAACTCGAAGTACTCTTCCAGTCTTCTAGACATCCTGCCCAGTCATCATCTGTGGAGCCTGCTAACTGCATACTCCCACTCACTCATTAACCAACCTGTACTCCACTGTACCTCTGATGTAGCGAAGCAAAAGCTTCGCAGTTGTTCAATGTACTCTTCGAGGGTCCACCATGAACTGACTCAAAGAGTTAACTGCAAAGCTAATGTCTAGCCGTGTGTTGACCAGATACATGAGTGATGTGATAAGTTGGCGATACAATGTTGGATCAAACCCCTCTGACCCTGATGCATCAATCTTCCTGCAGTTGGAAACTAGAGGTATGGACATGGGATTGCAATCATCTATCTTGAATCTCGTCAAAATGTACTGCATACTTCCCCTGTCCAATGAAGAAGCACCTATCTTTCTGCCAAACCTCCAACCCTATGAAGTAATGCATCAACCCAAGTTCTTTCATCTCAAACTCAATTGCAAGGTTGGACTTGCAGTCATCAATTAGCCTCTCATCTCCTGTAAGAAAGAGATCATCTCCATACAATACCAGTATGAGAGGCACCTCACCCGATAAGAAGTACATGTTGTGGTTTGCCTCACTCCGTTGGAATCCCATCTCTCGTAGATAGTTGTCGATCCTCGAGTACCATGCCTGAGGTGCTTGCTTGAGCCCATAAAGAGCTCTCTACAACCTGCATACATGTGACTCCCTGTTCTCCACATCAAACCCCTTGGGTTGCTCAATGAATACCTCCTCCTCTATAACTCTGTTAAGGAAGGTAATCTTGATGTCCATCTGATGAACTCGCCAATCCATCTCTGCTGCTAATGAGATAATAGTCGGAATAGAAGAATATTTGGTGACAGGGGTGAAGGTCTCCTCATAGTCAATACCTTCCTTCTATGAAAACCCCTTTTCCACGAAGCGCGCCTTGTACTTCTCCACGCTTTCGTTTGCTGCATCCTTTACCTTGTAGATCCATCTGGATCCGACCACCCGTTTTCCTTTTGGCCTCGACACAACCTCCCACACTTGGTTTTTCATGATGTAGTCATAGTCCTCAACCATAGCTTCTTGCCACACATCATGTTGTGCAACCTCCTCGAAATTGGAAGGTTCAGAGTTAATCAACTCCGTCATCAGTGCCATATAGCTAAGTCTATCTGGTGGTTTGGTCTGCCTCATGGAGCTCCGTGGAAGAGTCACTTGCCTGGAATTGTGAACTGTGGACCTAAACCACTTAGGTCGTGACCTAGTGTCTACTTGCTGCGATTGGTGGATATCCTCCTCCTGGTCCGGCTCATCCTTCAAGTCAATGACCAAAGGATCCTGTCCACCTGACTCCCTTTGAATACTAGAACTTGTATCCTGTGTCTGTACCTGTACCTGTGGCTTCTCCAACTTGACCCTCGAGTCCTGTGCTGGTTGCTCCTGTGCCGGTAAATCCATAGATCTTTGTAAGGCTCTGTCCTCATCAAACTGTACATCCCTGCCCACAATGATGCTCTTACTAGCCGGAATAAATACTATGTATGCCTTCGAAGTCTCGTTGTAACCAACAAGTAATCGCTTCTCTCCATAAAGGTCCAACTTCTTCCTAGTGTCGGCATGGACATTAAAATAGAAGACACTCCCAAATATGCGTAAATGGATCACTTTTGGTCTAGTGTCCGTGAAGACCTCGTCGAGTGTCTTCTTCCCCAAAGCTGTGTGGGGACACCAGTTTTGAATGTAAATTGCAGTCTTCTATGCCTCGTCCCATAGGAATAGTGGCAATCCCTGATCAAATAGCATGGCCTTGGCTTTTCCTACCAATGTTTTGTTCTTTCTCTCTGCCACTCCATTCTGCTGCAGGGTATGAGGAACAATGTGCTCCTTCTTGATCCCTCGTTGTCCATCCTTAATATTGGAATTTTTCTTCTTGTCTGGTTTTCCACGAGAATCTTGAACTCTCGAAACTGCTCGAAGACCTCTGGCTTGGCCTTCAGGAAATAGATCCAGGTCTTCCTGGAATAGTCATAAATGAAAGTAACGCAGTAACTGGAGTCATTGAAAGGTTTCCTGATGTTCTTCCCCAACGCACAAACCTTGCTCAAATGCCTCAGTGCTCCATTGTGTAAGTGTGCCATCCTCCTATGCCACATCTCACCCCGACTACTGTTGTTGTTGACTAGAGCCCTTGCAGACTCGAAGTGTAGTTTGTACACCTTCCCGCTCTGGATCCCAATCACCCGATCCAAACTCCTATTTGACCCCTTGGGTGTGATATACACCTTCCGATCTCAGAACTTCACGTGAAAGCCCTTGTCCTCCAGGGTGGAAACGAATATGAGGTTCTTGGTCAACCCCGGAACATACAATACGTCAGCAAAACTGAGGGGTTTTCTATAATCCCTCTGAAACGAAACAGTACCAACTCCCTGTGCTTGATACTACGCATCATCACCTAGCTCAATGTGGAGATTTAATCCACCCTCCTGGAAGCTCTTAAAGAACGTTTTCTATCCTATCATACAACAAGATGCTCCACTGTCGATGTACCAATTATTGTTGTCTGTGGTGCTTGCCATGCAAGCTATCAAACAAAAATCCTCATCGAAGTTTTTGCTGAAGTCGTCCACCTCTGCAAAACCTGCCATCTAGGTATTGTTCTTCTTTTTCCTGTCTGAGCACTAGGAGGAAAAGTTTCCTGGCTTGTGGTAGATAAAACATTTGATCTTGGACAGGTCAATGTTCTTCTTACCACCCTTCTTCTTCTTTGCCTTACCCTTTGTCTTCCCTATTAGGGCTAGAGCTTCTTCATCCACAATCAAGAGGCATTGTTGGATGAACCCGAACCTTGACCCATACGGGTCTCTTCCTTCACAAAGTCATCCCACAATCTTTGCTAGTCAGGGAGCTTCTCCCTAGCCACCACACCTTTTACAAAGGTGTCCCATGGCTTAGAAAAGCTATTGAGAGCTGTCCAAACTAGCTCCTCATCCTCAGTCTTAGAGCCAACTGCTCCAAGCTCGTCTCTGATCTGTGTGAGCCTTGTGAGATAAGGCACCACTCCTTCACGCTTGGCCATCTTGGTACTACGTAACCTCTCCTGCAACACCATCTTCTGTTTTTCGTTCTTGCTCTGGTAAAGACCTTCCAAAGCCTTCCACATTTCCAATGTGGTCTTCTTCCTAAAAAGGTGAGGGATTATGTGGTCCTTTACCCCGTCCAAGATGATCAACATAGCTCTGGAATCTAACTTTTTCCACCTTGCCAACTCTGCTGGATCTGTGGGTGCAACCTTCGTGGAGTCAATGTGCTCATCTGCATCACTAACATCTAGGATCCTCATGATCCTTTCTTTCCATGTAGGAAGGTTTTGAGCCCCATGGAGTCTATCCTCGACTCTCAACTGTACTTTCATAGTGAAGTGTACCTGTCAAACCCTAGATCTGAAACTCTAGGTTTGTGTCTTCAATAGATCTACCCTCGATCTATCAATATTGTTGTTGTTTCTCAGATTTAGCTCAACGAAGCTCTGATACCATGTAAATTTCCTTAAAACTCAAACTTGAGCTACACAATTTATTTTTGATTTTTATTACTGATAACCACACGTGTTTCTTTACTAGTAATGCAGTGGAAAATAAATACTAAGAAACATATAACAATAATCACACCAATAGAGACAATATTTTTGGGTATGGAAACCCTTGGAAAAACCCAAGATGGGAAAACCGGTGCAATAGTCAGATAAGAAATTTTATTATGAAGATATAGAACAAATACAATCCATCAGATTGATTTACCCAACTTGGCAAAATCGAACCTCTGCAAATCAAGGGAACACCCCAACATATCTGTACGACCTTTTGCATCAGCAGTACGTAATTCGCACGGATCTGGATCAGTTGTACGGAATCTGTATGACCTTCTGCGTCACACATGTGGTTTGTTGTACTACTGATGAACAACTGTTGTACAACCCTCCGCGAATTTGTACAGCCTCCCTCTCAACGAATGCGTATGGCCCTTTCTCTGCCTGATCACTCTGTCAATCCTTCGGATGAATGTGTTAAACTAGCAGCAACAAGGAAGGTCTTCCTGCATGCATGTGTTCTTGCATGCAGAAGACTTAAAATAATAAGCCAATTGTATTTGATTATTTTTTGTAAGTTTACTTTGGAATAATTAAAGTGATCTAATTATTAATTGACTTTATAAAGTGAAAGTGAGATTAGGGTTTTTGCTTTGCATAAAGTTATAAAAGAGAGATCAATTGGTGGAGAGGACATTGTTGCATTCCAACAGAGACAAAGGAAGAAGTGTGAGAGAGAGAATTTTGGCGAGGAAGACGGAGGAGCACTAACTTAGGAAGGTGACCCTAAATTGTAGAAGAGAGAGGCATGGGACTTTGGTAGAGGTACACCATACAGCAGCAATAGCAACACCGTACATTGTACAACACCAGGGCCGTACGGATCCCTATAGCATGATGCACGGATTTTGTACATCCGTACGACAGCAAGCCGTACAACAACAAGCTGCCTTGTGAACCGTGCCATCTCATAGGTTTTTCTCAGTGAATTTTTTGGGTGTTTTGATTTTGTTAGCTAGGGCATAAATCGATTTTCTGATATTGTAAAAGCTCTATATTTTCTTAATAAAAATATCCTCTAATACTGTTGCACCGATTTTCTCATCTTGGGTTTTGTCCGAGGGTTTCTACCCAAAACGATTGTGTTGTTTCTATTGATGTGATTGAAGTTGTAAATGGTTCTCAGTTTTATATTCCGCTGCATACTGTAAATAAGTTAATGTGTGGTTATTTTAGTTAAATTTAAATATACTGTTTTAGCCCTAGTTGTGCTTTAAAGGGAAGTTTACAGAATGCTTCTTTGTCTTCTCTTCAAACTTCTTTTAACTTCTATGTTTGTTCGTGTGTGTGTCCTCTCCACCAAATCTCCTTTTAACTTAATGGCCAAGTGAAAACCCTAACTCTCACTATGGATCAATGGATGAGATCCTTTGGTGAGATCAATGGCCAAGATTAGATTAGCCATCACTTAAATTATTTTCACTTGAACTTTATAAAAGTGACTCCATTAAGTCAATTAATAATTAGATCACTTAATGTACTTTTCCTAAGTCTAAACTTTGGAAAATCACATTAATACATCTAGCTGCTTGTTTGATATCTTCTAGCATGCAAGGACACATGCAATGCTAGAAGACCTTCCTTGTTGCCACTTTCTAACATATTAGACCTAAGCCTAAATCTTTGGTGTATTGCATATTTGTATTTTTGTTAGTGCATGACAGTTGTTTTGAGAGCCTACTCTGCACAATGCACATCTAATGTTCTTTCTCTCCATTTATTGTTATGCACCCATTTCATGTATAAAAGATGCTTATGGGTAAACAATGTGTCCCAAATAATTAGCCTACATCTCATTTCAGTGCCAGAAATGCTTACATGTTGATTTGTTTTTAAGGTGAGACATGGGAGGTGTTACTCCTCATATTGTATGAGGCCCCATTTTTTTGTGATTTTAATGACATACACATAAGATACTTACAGTTTACTGGGGTAGTTGTTTGACAAAGAGACATTATGCTTGGCTCGCACACTCACCTTGACTGTTCCCTTATGACATTGTTGACAACCTTTGTGGTGGGTGCTGAGGTGTTTTAAGGAGAGTTGTTCTATTGTAATGCCCTCTAGAGGACATTACCATGACGACATTGCTTAAGTGGTTTATTAGTGGTACATCCTGGTTGGATGATGCATATGTTATAAAGATAAAATAGGAAATATTATATTATTTAATTATATTTAATATTAATATTATTATGAAAAGGTGTTTATGTAAAGACGTAGCCTAATATGAAGGGTCACCTTATTAGCCTAGGCTTTCGAATTGAATCGTATGGACATGTGCTAGGTCCCCCTAGATTTTTGTTCAATTTCGAGAATATTTTTTTCTTGCAAAATTAGGATATTTTTTAATGGTTTAATTAAAAAATTTGCAAAGGGCATAAAAGTTTAATCTGAAGTCCATTTTTGGCATGGGGATGCTCGTTTTCACACTCAGAGCATCGTCTTTACCTAGAGGCCACTTTTCCTATCTCTCGGGGGACCAAACAATTTAATGCTAATAATGGGACAAATTAGCAGAAAAGGACAAGTTTGAAAAGGTACAAAATGATTTGTTTAATGTATGGGGTGACATGGAAAATGGGTCCCCGATGGCCATCGATTTCATCCAAATGGATAGTGCATCAAACTTGGGATAAATCAAGGGAATTTCGAATCATATGTTTAGGGGATGTGCCAATCACAAATGAGAGATGTGAATAGTTGGTGTATTGGTGACTTATGAGGTGGCGAGTGGTTGGAGAGAGTTTGCCTACGTCATGGGAGGTGGCACCTCCTCCATAATCATCGCTCCACTTCAACTCAATCGTGATCCCCTCAATATCTCACGAGCTCAAGCTTACTCAACGTGAACTCCAACTTCAACTCAAGTTGGTGATCCACCCTCCCCCTCTCTCATTTGGCTATTTAAGCCTGCATGCTTTCCTCATTTTCTCATGGTTAGAGGACCGAAGGTCTGCTCTCGTTGTATTGTACTGCATTATTGTTTGGAATAATAAAAGGCTTTGGAGGTCTCATGTGGTGCATGGCTCAAGTGTTCGATGATAATTGTCTCATGTTGTTGCTGAGGTAATATGTAGAATTTCTTTTATGCATTTGTTATTCCTTGTCAAAGCTAGCCTCATTGAAGGATTAGTACTAAATTCTAATCAGTAGGAGTGAGTAAAGTAGCTTCTTTGCTCTCTTTATTAATTTATGTTCAAGATTTAGAATTTTGCATGTTGATTTGCTTATGGGTATGCTCTTCTTATCTTTAGTATGAATTTTTAGTAGATTTGACAAGTCTTTGGGAAAGTGTGAAGGTGTTTTACAGGTACTTCTCTTGGATTTGTGTGAGATCTTGCTTGCTTCTCTCACTCTCCAAGAACTCATTGTTGAAGAAGCATTGTCCCTCTGCTCTCCACCAAGGCGGACTCCATAGCCCAAGCATTCCCAAGCTTGAGCTCTTTCCTTCTCTCTCTCTCTCTCTCTCTCTCTCTCTCTCTCTTGTTCAAATTTAAATCAAACTTTCCCCCTTTGGTTACGGTTACTCACATGCCTAAGTAGTTTAGTTTCTCTTTCAAGGAATATCTAAAGGCTGATATTTTAAAGCATGTTTCTAGATCTAGAATTGTAAAGCATCATTCTTACAATAGATATAGTATTGTTAAGTACTTGTGTATATTTTTTGATCATTCAGTACTTAACTATTTATCCTTTTAACATTATATTTAACACATTTAGTGTAGGATATGTGGCTGGTTTTTGTCTTTTGTTGATAGGACAAGGAGAAATGTTGCTAGAAAATTGAAGATTTGGGCCATCCAGAGCCCTCTAGAGCAACATTACTTTTTCTTGCTTCATTCCTAAATCCTGTAAGCCTTTGGATCCAGATCTGTAAGGACCATGGGCATCCACCTCAAGCATTGTAAATACCGTAATAAAATATTTTGAGTAGGCTCCTAAGAGCCCACTCCTCATCCCCCTTGGGGATTTGCGTCGATGCACCTTTTTTATGGTTTTACTTTTGTTAGTGTAGTTTTTCTTTATAGATCTGTTACTTTGCTATTTCAAATTTCAGTTTCGTTCATTGCAAAGTAACACAAGTACTAACCCCACGTCTTCCGGAGTTACCCGAAAGGGGAAAGAGATGCGTGTTAGGATTAATTAAATAACATTTGTTTGTTTATTTTGTACTGCTTTACTTTTCCAGTAATTTATTCCCCTTGCTTTCCCGATTAGGGTTTATAACCTGAAAGAGACTCTTGGGGATTTAATAAACAAGCAAACACTGTTAAAAAAATCTTTAAAATGAACAAGGCCTTCGTTGTGTATGCTCTGCATCACTGCGGTTCGATTGACCAGTTGGATGCATCAAAAGCAACGTGGGTGACTAGTTTAAATTAGTCTCGCTTTCAGATTAATTTTCCTAGGCAAAAATTGAACGCCTCGATTTAATCCATTGTGGTGTAAGTTCATAGAGGAAGCAAGAACCACTGAATAGCGACCTCAGGATACCGTCAGGCTTCACCCTCGTTGGTGTAGCGTTGGACACATCCCAGAGACTTCGATCCAGCCCACATATTCTTCGCGTGGAACCACATCGGATAAGGGTTTTGGACCGGACACATCCCCTTCTCCCCGTTTAATCCACTCATTAATCCACAATAATCTAAAACTGATCAATAACACTTGCAAATGTTTCCAGTATTATAGCAACATTACAATCTTGTCACTCCATTTCAGCATTGATCTTTTACTTGTATCGTACATTTTATTGCTATAAGTTCATTTACTCATCTTGTGTTGTATAATTCATATGATGTTGTGTTTAAATTATACTGTTGCAATATCTTGCTCCAGTATTTATTTTCATAAAAACTCCTAAACAACTTACTCATCCGCAAACCACCACTAAATGCTTAATCATCCTTAGTAACTCATAGGGTCTACCCCCCTTGGCTTCATTAGGAGTTTGCCTAAATAGAATAGTCAAGATCAAGTGACAGTACTTGACTTGAGACATGCCCCCAAGGATGCACTTAGTGGCTTGAAGATTTCTGCCACGACAACCTAACCCCCTTAGGTGCGTGAAAGGCGACAACATGCTAAAAGCAGTACTAAATTCGTTCTAGAAGGCTAAAATCTTAGGTCCAGATGGATGGACAGTTGAATTTTACTTGCGATTTTATGAGATGATGGAGGAAGAGTCGCTAAGAGTTGTGGAAGCATCTAGAGTCTCTGGAAAACTTCTAGGGCTCTAAATTCTACTTTATTGCCTTAATCCCAAAATAGATTGAACCAAGCTCTTTAAAAGATTCCAGGCCTATTTCATTATGTAATCTGATCTACAAACTCATGTGGAAGATTATAGTCAACATGCTGAAACTAATATTATTAGTTGTCATCTCAGAAGAACAATTTGTTTTTTTATACAACTGGCAGATTCATGATGCAGTAGGGACATCTCAAGAGGGGATGCACTCTATAAAGATGGACAAAATCCCAGCAGCTGTAATGAAATTAGATCTTGCAAGAGCATATGATAATGTAAAGCTTATGCTGTTGCTGATTCAAATAGGCATACATATTCAAATTGTGAACTGGATACTGGGATATCTTTCATCAGTTTCATTCTGCAGTCCTCATTAATGGCTTTCTTTTGGGGTTTTTTCCATGCCTCAAGAGACTTGAAGAATGCCAATTGTCTCCCTTTTCTGTTCTTATTATTGGCTGGGGGGTTGAGCATATTGATTTTAAATACAAAATTAGAGGGGCTCATTAATTGTATCAGCCGTCAGCTTAGCAGGATCTGTTAATATCCCTTATCTGTTGTTTGTAGATGATATCATGCTTTTTGGTTTGGGTACTGTTATTGAGATGTCAAACTTCAAAAATATCTTGAAGCTTTATTGTAAAGTAACTATCATGGAGTTAAAAATACAAAACTCCTCATTTCTTCTCAGTAGTTTGGAAGAAGCAATGAAAAGGTAGACAGCCCAGATTTTTCCCATTAATTCTGGTCCTCTTGAGATAAGAAGGTTAAGTTTCTGGATTTTCCGTGAAAACCCAATGCTTGTAAATTCTCAGATTGGTTGTGGTTGGACAAAAAGAAGTGAAGAGTTACTTTTTGGTATTATAGATGGTTGCCTTGTTGGGTTAGGCTGGTATTGGTAAAATCTATTGTGGGAAGCATTTCAATTTATTGGATGTCAATAACACATATTCTGAAAGAATGCTGAATAAAATCTGCTTCAGTGTTTTGTGGAGAGGAAAGCGAGAAAAATAGGGGATCCCTCTGGTAAAATAGTCTAAATTAGCTAATCAAATGATGGGTGCTGGAGAAGATCTATTTCTCCAGTCAAAGTCTGGCAGCAAAGAGTATGCAGAAAATTATCCACACGGAATGCTTGTGGGGTAAACGATGAAAAAGGTCTTCAGAGAAAACTCTATGGAAGAACAGGTAAAAATAGAAAGGAAATATGTGAAGGGAACATATATAATTCGGAAAGCATTAGTCAAAGCTTTTTCTCTATGGGAAAAATGGTTAACATGGAAAGCGGGGAGAGGAAACAGTGTCAGATTAGGACAAGATCCTTGGATAGGATGCTTAGGTAACTACTGACTTTCTGGTCCTTTACTTGAATCTCTAGATGACTGAGTTATTTTTGTTGATTTTTGTACCTAGGAAAGTGTTCCCCTAGGTGACTTTAGCCTTAGTCACTTAAAAGGGGGAAATAAAGTGACCCTTGCATTAAATGACTTACGTTTAGCATTTAATGTGACTTTAGAGTTTAAAGTCAAAGTTTGATAAATTTAAGTGGGTGAGAGAAATTAATTTTTATGAGAATTAAACGAGAGCATTTATTTTCATGCCTAGATCTAATATAATCTCAGCGATTGGATTAGATGGCTTCTCACCTACCTAGGGTTCAGTCAAAAAGAAAGGGAAAGGCAAAACATATTCATTCTTGAGAGAAGAGTGAAGAAAAGAGAGAGTAGAGAGAGGTACGAATTTCGAGGCATCCTGTCTGAAGAGTTTTTCAGTGGACACGAAAACCAAGACAACATTAATTGCTTGGCACAGATTTCAAGAAGAGTACGACCATCTGTAAAGTACAGATTCTGGGCATAGTTTTTGAGGGAAGAAACTGAGCACGAGTTTCAAGGAAGAACATGCACATTTCTTGAGGCAGCATGCAGATATTCCTGGCACGCATTTTGAGGTCGTACGACTGCATTAATTACTGTCTGTACAACACGGTTTTTGATGTAGTTCTGGCAAAAAAATTGAGGGCATAAAATTTGGGTTTTTGGCACAGAAATCGAGGGCAGACTTTGCTGTTATTTTCAGGCATGTTTTTCGAGAAGGAAATGCACAGGAATCGAGGCAACATTTGCACAGAATTCTAGGCAGCCTGCTGGGTTATTTTCTCTAGTTGAGATAAGTTGTATTTTGACTGAAAATGACTGTTCTGATATTTTCCTAGAAGAAATAATAAATCTCTCTCTCTGACTGGTTTTCCTCTTGTGGGTTTTTCCAGGGCTATTGGCTAAAAATTTCGGAGTATTGTGTGATTGCTGAAAGTGCATTTATTTATTTTTTGTCATGAAAAATTAAGTTATAGCTTTTTTATTTAAGTCTGAAAATTTATGTTATTTCCAGCATTTTAAATTTTCTAGGTTCGGCAATAAACTGAGATATTTTCAACATTTAAACCAGAGGCTGAAACTGAGTAAAAATTTATATGATATCAGAGCTGAGTGGGGCAGAAAATTAATTTTTGCAGACAGAAAAGTAATTTCCAGATTTCAGAGATTTTCTTTTGACAGTAACAACATTTTGTTGAAACTTGTTCTTTGTGAAATATGTCTTCAACCGCATTGAGAATGGAGGATAGGCTTGATGGGGCTGGAAATTTTGTCCCATGGAAAGCTAGGATTTTGCTTGTGTTGGAGGAAAATGAGTTGTGGGAGGAGGTAGTTAGAGATACTACAGCTAATCCCATTGTTATTCCCACTTCCACCGATGCGGTGGCATTTGCTGCCTTCAATAAGAAAGAGATTAAGGCTAGGAGGATTATCCTAGATGCTGTTAAAGACCATGTGATTCCACACATTTCAGGGAAAGATCGTGCACATGAGATGTGGATTGCTTTCACTGGCTTGTTTTAGAGTTCAAACGAGAATAGGAAGATGGTTTTGAGGGATAGGCTGAAGAGTATCAAGATGGTCAAAGGAGAGGTTGTTATGACTTTTCTTGCTAGGATCTCTCAGGTGAGAGATGAGCTTGCAGCAGTTGGGGTGGTTGTTCCTAGTGTTGAGCTAGTGCGGAAAGCCTTGAATGGGGTGTTGTGTTTGTATAGGGCTTGGTGCCTAGGTAGAACTTACCTTCTTGGGATAGGATTTGTGATGATTTTGTTCAAGGGGAGACTTGGAGGGGTCTTTTGCAATGCTGTGGTTCTACTAGAAGGGAGGATGAGGAGGATGTGGCTTTGACAGCAAAAGGGAAGAAGAAGAACAAGAAGGGTCCCAAGAAGGGTGGGGCCAAGCAGCAGGATGGGCAGAAGAAGGATCTGGGCACTGTAAAGTGCTTTGCATGTCAGAAGATGGGACACTATGCTGGGCAGTGTCCGAACAAGAAGAAGAAGAAGCATCGGCAGACAACAGCTTCAGCGGAGGTCGATGACTTTGCAGCTAGATTTCAGATAGAGTTTTCTCTATGCACCGGGCATATTGATAGAGAGAGAGCATCTATTATCACCAATGCGGATGTTGATAGAGAGAGGGATTTTTCCTTGGTGAAAGACCATTCCTACAGTGCATCTACTTCCAGCACTTGGTATATTGATAACGGAGCTTTGAGCCACATGACAGGTGCTCATGAGATGTTCTTCGAGATTTCACAGACATAGACTGATGTGGAGGTGGTGTTGGGAGATGACTCAGCAGTCAGAGCAGTTGGGTGTGACACCATTACCTTTCAGAGGGAGTCCATGAGTCCCATGGTGTTGAGAGATGTATTGTATGTACCTGGGCTGAAGAAGAACCTGGTTTCAGTTTCCACGATTGCGGATCAAGGTCTTGGGGTGTCCTTCCTAGATGGACATGTGCGTGTGTTTCCCAAGACTGCTGGACCATCTGCTTCATTTGCCATTGGAGTTAGATGTGAGAAACTGTACATAGCAGCGACAGTGAGCTTTGGCATAGGAGGATGGCTCACTTGCATCATCCAACTTTGGGGTTGTTGAGACATATGGTTACAGGTCTACCAGAGTTCAACACAGAGCAGAGTGATGTGTGCAGGGGGTGTGCTTTGGGAAAGTACACCAAGACTGCTTTTCCTAGCAGTGGTAGCAGGTCAGTATGGATTCTTGACTTGATACATTCATATTTGTGTGGAACGATGTCATCTGTTTCCTTGAGAGGATATGAGTACTATGTGACATTCATTGGTGATCATTCCAAGAAGACCTGGATCTACTTCCTGAAGAGCAAGAAATCTGAGGAGGTCTTGCAGAGGTTCCAAGAGTTCAAAGCTCTTGTGGAGAACCAGATAGGGAGGAAGATCCGAGTTCTCAGATCGGATACCTCTAAGGAGTTTGATGGATATTGCAGACATGAGGGTATCAAGAGGCAGTTGAAAGTTCCATACACTCCAAAGCAAAATGGAGTGGCGGAGAGGAAGAAAAGGTCTATTGTTGGATCAGTCAGAGCTATGTTAAATGAGTCCCTTCCTTTCTTTCTTTGGGATGAAGCATGCAGCACAGTTGTATATCTTCAGAACAGGAGTCCGCATCATGTGGTGGGGAACATGACACCTGGGGAGTGTTTCACAGGCAAGAAGCCTGAGGTCATCCATTTTCGCATATTTGGTAGTTTGACTTACTCTCATGTCCCTTCTGAGAAGAGGAAAAAGTTGGAGCCCACTGCAGAGAAGGGCATCTTTGTGGGCTATGATGAGACTTCGAAGGCCTTCCGTATTTACCTTCCTTCTCAGAGGAAAGTTGTTGTGAGGAGGGATGTGAAGTTTGAGGAGGAGCGGGCCTTCGGGAAGTCGAGAGAGTTGGAGCAAGGAGAGTAGCAGGTTCCTGCACCTCAGAAAGTTACACAGGTACCATCAGTACAACAGATAGGATCATAGGTTTCCGGAGTTATTGGACCACATAGTGCAAGAGGCACAGGTTCACCAGTTTCAGTGGTTCATCCAACAGGGTCTTCGAGGACTGGTTTTGGGTCTCAGATTACAGCTTCACCATAGAGAGGATCAGGATCATAGAGTTCACCAATAGTTGGTACGCTAGCTTCGGGTTCACAGGTTATTGGGGTTTCCACCTCTAGTAGTTCTTCAGATGATGATAGACCAGTATGGCAGCAGCCTCCAAGGAAGAAGACACATAAGTGGCTTCGAGACACCTTGAAGGAAGCTCAGGAGTTTGGGACACCAAGAGAGCCAGTGAGGTCTATTCAGATGCCTGACAGATTGGGCATGCTTTTGATGTCTAGTTTACGTGATTCAGAGCCTTCTACTTTTGAGGAGGCCTCCCAACACCATGTTTGGCGAGATGCAATGATGGATGAGTACCATTCCATCATGAAGAACGATGTATGGGAGATAGTTTCGAGACCCGAGGGGAAGTCAGTGGTGACTTCTCAGTGGATTTACAAGCTAAAGCATGTTGCCGATGGTAGTGTGGAGAAGTACAAGGTCAGGTTTGTAGCTCGGGGGTTTTCATAGATTGAGGGAGTAGATTATGATGAGACCTTTGCGTCGGTTGCTCGGTATACTTCGATCAGGGCATTGATTTCCATTGCTACGGAAATGGGTTGGAAGATCCATCAGATGGATGTGAAGACCGCATTTCTCAATGGAATCATTCAAGAGGGATTTATGTTGAGCAGCCTCAGGGATTTGAGATTCATGAGAGAGAGTCTCATGTTTGCAGGCTGAAGAAAGCCTTGTATGGGCTGAAGCAAGCTCCTAGAGCTTGGTACTCCAAGATCGATTCTTACTTGCAACGGATGGGGTTTTAGAAGAGTGAAGTAGATTCGAATCTCTATTTCATCATGGTTGGAGATGATCCACTTATTCTTCTGTTATATGCTGATGACTTATTTATCACAGGGGGAGAGAGACCCATTGCAACTTGCAAGAAGGATCTTGCTTCAAAGTATGAGATGACAGTTATTGGGTTGATGTACTTTTTTCAGCGATTGGAGGTTTGGCAGGAGCCTGTACATATTTTCTTGGGACAGGGAAAGTATGATGTTGATATTCTGAGGAGATTTAGGATGGAGGATTGCAGGCCGATGTCGACACCGATGGTCACCAACTGGAAGAAACTTCATGCTTCTGAGGGAGAGTTGGTGGATCCTACTTTATACCGTCAGCTCATTGGTTCATTGATGTATCTGGTCAACTCTCAACTAGATTTGTGTTTTGTGGTGAACACTCTTAGTGAGTTCATGGTTGAGCCTAGGAGAGTGGACTGGATAACCGCAAAACATGTATTGCGTTACCTAGTAGGGATAGTGGATTTTGGTCTGGACTACAGGAGGTCAGATGGGATCAGGTTGATTGGCTTCACATATTCAGATTGGGTAGGAAGTGTGGCAGATCGGAAAAGCAATTCCGGATGTTGTTTCGGTTTGGGCTCGGCAGCAGTGTCGCGGTTCATTTGGAAGTAGAAGTCTGTTGCTTTGAGTTCTGCAGAGGCCGAGTACATGGCAGCCAGTCAGGCTAGTTGTGAGGCATTGTGGCTTAGGAAGTTGCTGGTGAATTTATTTGGCCAAGAGTTGAGGCCTACGGTGATCTACTGTGACAATCAGAGTTGCATCCACCTCTCTGAGAATCCAGTATTTCATGACCGGTCAAAGCATATTGAGATTAGGTATCATTTCATCTGAGATTATGTTCAGAGAGGAGCAGTGACTTTACAGTACATTTCCATTGATGAGCAGGTGGCAGATATTCTGACAAAATCTTTGGGGAAGGGCAAGTTTGTCTTCTTCAGAGACAAGTTGGGAGTGGTGCAGAACACCTTCCTCGGTAAGAGCGAGTGTTGATTTTTGTACCTAGGAAAGTGTTCCCCTAGGGGACTTTAGCCTTAGTCACTTAAAAGAGGAAAATAAAGCAACCCTTGCATTAAATGACTTAAGTTTAGCATTTAATGTGAATTTAGAGATTAAAGTCAAAGTTTGATAAATTTAAGTGGGTGAGAGAAATTAATTTTTATGAGAATTAAACGAGAGCATTTATTCTCATCCCTAGATCTAATCTAATCTCAGCCATTGGATTAGATGGCTTTTCACCTACCTAGGGTTTAGTCAAAAAGAAAGGGAAAGGCAAAACATATTTATTCTTGAAAGAAGAGTGAAGAGAAGATAGAGCAGAGGCACGAATTTCGAGGCAACATGTCTGAAGAGTTTTTCAGTGGGCAAGAAAACCAAAACAACATTAATTGGTTGGCACAGATTTCAAGGAGAGTACGGCCATCTGTACAGTACGGATTCTGGGCACAGTTTTCAAGGAAGAACAGGCACATTTCCTGAGGCAGCAGGCAAACATTTCTGGCACACATTTTGAGGCCGTACGGATGCATTAATTACAGTCCGTACAACACGGTTTTTGAGGCAGTTCTGGCTCAAAAAACTGTTGATTTTTGTACCTAGTCAGATGTTCCCTAAGTGGCTTTATTTTGCCTAAGTCACTTAAGAGGGAAAAATGTGACCCTCACATTAAAGTCACTTAAATGTGATTTTAAGACTATAGTCACTTTTGATAAAGTAAGTGAGTGAGTGAATTTATTTATGGGAAATAAATAAATGAGAATTTCACTCTCACTGGGAAATTATAAAAAGGGGTGAGGGAGGCAAAAGTGAATCACTTGTTCATTTTCAAGTTGAAGGAGAAGAGAGAGCTCAAGGAGGTCAAATTTCCAGGTTAGGGTTTGAAGCTGAAGATTTCAGCAAATTGCTTGCACGGTTCCCTAGATCGTACGGCCACATTAATTGCTGGAGTACGACCTGCATTTAATGCTGAGTACGGCTGCATTTATTGGCACGAATTTCGAGGAGGGAGTACGGCCAGGTCTGCACAGAATTCGAGGTGTACGACCGAATTAAATGCTGCACGAAAATCGAGGAGTACGGACTGTGTACGGCTGAGTAAATTTCGGCACAGATTTCGAGGTAAGTACGGCTGTAATTAATGCTGTACGGACTGTGTACGGACTGCAATAAATAGGCACGAATTTCGAGGAATTTGTACGGCTGGTTTGCTGTACGGATCTGCTGTCAGATTTGGCACGAAATTCGAGGAGATGTACGGTCAGGGTTTGCTGTACATGTGCATTTATTGCTGAGAGAAATTCTGGTGGAGATAAGTTGTATTTTCATCTTTCATTTTCTGTCCTACATTTTACTGAAGAAATAATAAAAGCTCTCATCTCAAACTGGTTTTCCCCGTGGGGGTTTTTCCAGGGCAAATTTGCCAAAAATTACTGTGTCAAATTTTATGGTGTGCATGTGTTTATTTACAGCCTGTTAGTTGTTTTCAGCGTGTTTAAATTGTTCAGAGAAATTTCATAAGTAACTTCAAGCCTATGCATAACCGGCTGAAGTGAAACTCACGAAATTGTTCATTAAACCAGCTAGCTGTCAAACAAGAATTTTCAACAAAAACGAGTGCAGAAAATTTGGTTTTCTGGCGCAGAAATCGAGGGCAGACTTTGCTGTTATTTTCAGGCATGTTTTTCGAGAAGGAAATGCATGGAAATCGAGGCAGCATTTGCACAGAAATCGTGGCAGCCTGCTGGGTTATTTTCTCTGGTGGAGATGAGTTGTATTTTGACTGAAAATGACTGTCCTGATATTTTCTAGAAGAAATAATAAATCCCTCTCTCTTTGACTGGTTTTCCCCTTGTGGGCTATTGGCCAAGAATTTCTGAGTATTTTGTGATTACTGAAAGTGCATTTATTTATTTTCTGTCATGAAAAATTAAGTTACAATGTGTTTATTTAAGTCTGAAAATTTATGTTATTTCCAGCCTTTTAAATTTTCTGGGTTTGGGAATAAACTGAGATATTTTCAACATTTAAACCGGAGGCTGAAACTGAGTAAAAACTTACAATTTTCAGTTTAAAATATGCTTTTTTCCAAGCTGAGACAAAGGAATGGAGAAAAGGATGAAAATCTCCAAGGGTTTCAAATTTGTTGAATGACTTTGCTGAAAAATGGTTTAGACTTTAGATTTATTGTTCAGTTAAAACACTGCTATATTGCTTAATCAAGAAGATGTGGTTAGGTGGTAAAAAATAAAGGTTCAAACATTTATACAATTAAATTAGGTTATTTAGCCAGATTGAAACAAGAACAGGTAAGGGAGAAATTACAGTGGTGGAAGATAGTGTTTAAATTTACTAGCCCCATTAAATCAATAATTTTTATGTGGATAGGATTGTCAAATAAAATCTTAAGATGGGACAATGGTAGAAAAAGAAACTGGATTGAGCTTGGAAGGTGTGTTCTATGCAAAGATAATAAAGAAACAACTGATCATCTTTCTGTAAAATGTCCATTCTTGAGAGAAGTTTGGAATGAGGCTTGTCAGTTATCTAATGGTCAGACCAGATGAGAGAAAAGAGTCTCTTTGACAGAATGTTGTGAGAATTGGTTTTTGACAAATCTGAATCAGCTCATAAACCATTGCCTTGCTCTGTTATTTCGGGTCTGCAGATCACTAGAAATAATATGATATTTGAAGGAAAGGACATTCATCCTATGCAGGTAATACACCAGATAAGATTTTCTTATGGAGGTTATTGGAAGCCGGAAAAGATAAAGGCTCGCAGATTCCTCAAAACAGCTTGAAAACATTTATTCAAAAGCATGTCTTCTTTTTTATGGCGCTTGTCAATGAACTCCAATGATGTGTGGTGTGGGTGGTGTTTTATTCTTAGAGGAAACTATTCATAGAGGAAACTAATCATATATCTATGGAGTATGCAATAGGGCAGGGAACAAACAATAGAAACAGTTCCTTGCTGGATGGTTTAGTGAAATGTGCTCCAGGTGGAGGAATTGATAAGTTACAGGTCCTGGGAGATTCAAAACTGCTCATGGATTGGGCAAATTGCAAATGCCAGATTGAGAATTTGGTGCGTATTCCAATCATGAACAGGGTGCTTGAGTTAAAGGGAAAGTTCTCTGAAATTACTTTCAAGTCTCACTTTTATAGAGAATTACTTGTCAAGCTGACAGATTATCTAAGGAAGCTTTATCCTTGCAGGCAGAGACATTTCCTGAATAGGAGTTCAAGGGTGGTGAACTCTTTTTGGAAATTGTTTGGTCTTTATATTAATGTTAAGATAGAAGATCCATTATGGAAGATTCACCGTCTTTGGAAATATTGTCAAGTTGATATTATGGCCTGAAAAGGCAGTTCTTGTTTGTATAATTTTACTGCTTTAAAGCACAAAAGGAGGCCTAGTATGGCCTAGGATGACTGAAAAATGTAGCTGTAGATAAGTTGAAAAACTGCCAGTTTTTTTTTTCTGTTATAGGAAGTAGAGCCTTCATGAGTTAGAGAGGGCCGTTAATGTAAGACAATGTATATTCTGATTTTAGCTCTGAAATACTGAATATATATATGGGGTTCCGCCTTATTGTATTCACTCATTATTACTCTATATATATTTATATACATTATACATCGATGTGTTAACAAGTTAATTTTACCGATTCTGCTTGTATACTTGTCTGCTGCTGAAAGTTCCCCAAACTGATAGAAAACAGTCTCAATTTCATTAATGATGCGAGATTTATTCTAGTTTAATTGTCCGATTACCTGAATCTCATTCAATCTGTTAGCTCAAATAAATAAAATGCCCATAGCTATGAAGAATTAATTTCATTTCCCAGTTTGATTTGTAACTTAATTATAAGCTGCATAAATTTTAAGAGGAAAAAAATAATTTATAGATGTAGAAATTTAAGGGATAAAAACAAAAGTTGTCTTTATCTCCAAAAAAATCTCTTTTCTTGGAGAGCTCAGAAGTTCGTCCCCTACATGTTCAGGCTAACAGTACCAGTTGATGAGGTTGATGCTTGATTTTTCCTGCATGTATATCTTACAGGCCCTGAACATAGATGTGTTTTCCTGGAAAACAAATATATATTATAAAAATAATGAATGAATGGAGTTATAATTTCCCTGGTTGTCTTCATGAAGAGAATGAGTGATCCCAGTTGTCCAGTAGATTAGCTACTAATAATTTCATTCGTCTGTTATGGAGATGGCAGTGGTATGTTTTGAGCATCAAGAAGTCCTTTTAAAGGAAGACAATTAACGGTTAACCTGATAAGTATTTCAGACTTTCATTTGAATTCCTGGTATCTATGCAGGCACTTTGTGAGGCATATTGTGGTGAAGTGTATGGGTCAACTGACATAAGTCGCCTGGTGAAAGTTCAGGAATGCATATTAAGGTTATCCTTCTACTGGTAAGGTCACCATACTATTTCTTTTAAAAAATTTGGAAAAGAGATGGGAATACATGTGTACAAGTTGAGGCTGTATTGATAAAGTTTTATGGAAGAAACGCATTGACTAGTCTTTCTGGGTCAA
Organism: Pseudotsuga menziesii; assembly: GCA_001517045.1. Classification (NCBI taxonomy): domain Eukaryota; kingdom Viridiplantae; phylum Streptophyta; class Pinopsida; order Pinales; family Pinaceae; genus Pseudotsuga; species Pseudotsuga menziesii. Next base: position 422,569 of record LPNX010538778.1, read on the forward strand.
ATACATATGCTCTCCTAAAAAATCAAATATGATGTCCATCTACACAGGTATAATTTCATGCCTTTAGTACGAGGAACAGCTGCTGTTGGCTTTATAGTATTGCTTGGTTTGTTTCTTGCAGCAAACATTGAATTCACAGGGCATATCCCGGAAAGATTTCAGGCAAGGAATATATTTAAACTGTTTATAATTTAAAATTATTCCTTTGGAATTGGATTAAATTAGGTCCATGTTCAAGCACTTCAGCCTCTTGGACCTAAAGTACAATCTATGGTTTGATAATATTTTCAATGATGGTTATTCTGCAAATCTGATTTTCACTTGTCTAGAACTTTACATTAAAGGCATATTCATTTGTATTTCAGGTAGACTGGGAAGCAATCCTGTCTCCAGAGTTGAAAACGTTCATGCAAGCTGTGCAACCTTGGTTATCTCCATCATTGAAATTAGACACTTCATGGCAAACTCTTCCGAATGTCTCAACAACATTTGTAACAACAGGATCTGTTATTGCAGCATTGAGTTCCTATGATTGATGTTTTTTGTTTTTGTTTTCGAATTCAATAGTAGCATTTGTAACAAACACAGTTGTATATAAAGGTCAATTACTGTGAAAAGTGCACTTTGTTTATTATTAGGCAGTATTTGATGGCTAAGCAAATGTATTCAGAGAAATGTATCTATTTTATTTTTAGCTACTGAGACTCGGGGCTCATATTTATTCAGCGCAATGTTTATTTTACCACAGTTGGTATTAAGTGTATAAGTTTTATTTGCCAATTTACTGAAGAGTTTATTGTTAAAAAATCCTGACCACCTAAACAACAGTATAGATGGGTTTCTCCACTAGTACAAATTTAGCAATGACATCCTATATACTGGGCTATATTCATGATGGGTCACTTCAACATCTGTATATATTGTGTGCATTGCTTCGTTCACCTCTATTGTCTTTCGTATCCTACAGTTTAATGTAACGAACCAGAGTGGTTGGAATAATGAATATCCAAAATAAATAGGACAACAATGACAAATCCATCAAGGATAAATATAATATTGAATATATAATATGATTGAAATAACTGATGATTACAAAATACATAACACAATTGATATAATTGACGATTATAATAGCATGTCATATGTACAAGTATATTTCAAATGGTCAGACCTTTTAGATATGTCACTCTCGGTTATTTAATAATGTTTCTTATTATTATCATCATTATTATTTTATGTATGTTACATTTCCTTCATTCCAAAGATGCTTTGTTCTCAAAGCATAATCTAGGAAAGTTACATTTTTGTTTATGCATGTAATGCTTTCACCTAATCCTCTGTTCCTGAAATTGCCAGGGTTGAACAAAGAAATGTTATGAAACAGGACACATTCCTTGGTGGGTCTATGTCTGTATTTCATGTGTTGGACATGCATATGCTAGTGCATGTGTTTGGCACGTGTCTTGAACATGATACATACTATACACATGTTTGGCACGTGTCCTAGATGTGTGCACTCTAAAAACCAGTGTTGGGCACCTATCCTGAACATGATACCCATACATGTGTTTGACACATATCCTAGATGTGTCCACTCTAAAAACCATTTGTCATTGTGTTTTCTCACTATTAGTTGTACGGAAAGAGATGCTACAGTCTCCTGTTGTGCAGGTAAAGTGTAAAATCAAGATTTTAATCGATTCCAAGTGTTTGTAAATGTTCTAGTTTCAAAAAAAATTGGATCTTTATGATTCCAAGTGTTTGTAGATCTTATAGTTTCAAAAAAAATTGGATCTTAATGTCTAGATTTCGTGTGTGTTTGTGTCTGTATAACTATGTCCTGTGCCCTCGTGACGGGTGACTTGGTAATGGAAACCATTGTTGCACTGCATATTGATCGATCTATCTTAAGGCAATTTTCATTGGATCCTTTTGTTGGTTAGTTTGGACATAATTTCTCATTTGTGTTCCCAAGTATTGTGTTGATTTTGTTTCCACTCTATTTTGGGATTGCGGTTATTTTGAGTTTATAAAGAATGTTTATATTCATATTGATTTTGTTGTTGGTCAGTTTGTTGAACAAAATACGGTGAAGCTTACGATTTGGATGACCTTTATCCCATCACCTGATTTCAATGTTGGAACATTTGATGTTTGTCACATTTGGTGATTCGTTCGTTGATAGCATTCCAACAGAAGCATTGTTCTAATTTATGACGTCAATAGGATCTGTGTTGGTTCCCTTCTCCATGGTTTGAACTTTATCCTCTTGACATTTACATAGTTCAATATGGTTGGTTAATGTTTCTATGTTAATGTATTGTCTAATCTATTTTCTCAAAAATACTTGGAAGAGATTGAACATTGAATCTTTCGAAAAAATGTTTGATAGTGAGGGAAGGAAGATTCTTTTAAATGTGGTTCGGTTTCCATATTAGCAAGACATGCTTAGAGCATCGCATGAATTTCAAGGAATGCGTGAATTTCACACTTTGAAAAGAGTGCAGCACTTTTTTACAGATGAAAAAGTTGAGTATGGAGAGTGTTGAAATTGATGCATTCCATTTGTATTACTAGTAGGCATACATTATTTCAGATTGCCGCATTGATATTGGGAATTGGCATTTAGGTCACACTTGATAGCAACAGATGCCTGGAAGGAGGATAATGTTGAATGTATACTGAAAAAAACTTAAGTTACAATTGAGATTGTGGACCTTTGAAATGTCATCAATGTCATCTGAAAGAATGAATGGTCATGCAAAGCCCATACGTGCCCATACGTGCCATACGTGCCCATTTTTTTGGACCCTATGTGGACCTAAGCACATTACATTTTTTTAATTGCAATACAAATGTAGTTGTCAATCAAGGGTGGCAAGTGAGGTTGTGGGGGTTTTTGTCGGGGGTGGTATTATAATGTCTTTATGAGCTTGATGGAGAAGACACACTATCTTTTTTGTCTAGGGAAACTAGGCAATCAACCACTAACAACACAAATGCTTGCAACATTCAAGGAATTAAATTCTAAGGTGAGATGATCTCCTTGGATCCTCAGTTTCAATGACTCATATAATCATCATTTTAGTCCTTAAACAATTCTCACTCTTCTTCATATCACATCAATAAGACTGACAATTCATAGAACAATTCCCCGTTAATGACTCAACAATGTAAACTTTTTCCATGTCAAGTGTCATCTAAACAATAAAATAGAGGCAATGGCCAATCTAGGGTTACTTGGGAGAAGGCAAGATCATTCTTTGACTAAGAAAGGATAAGAAAAAAATGATCATGTACATGCCATCATTATTGCACTTTTTGCAAATGACACTCATAAGTTGGTAATGTGTGTAAGGTGGTGGGATTGTTCTAAGGAAGGCCTCCATCTCTCTCCATGAAGTTATGCTGCATGTACCCTCTTGCCAACAAAATACGCCACCTTCCTTCTCCCCCTGTGACAGTCCTCCTTGATGCCATTTTCCACACCCCTTCCTAGTTCACTTTAAAACATTCATGATCCTTGCTCATGACAAAAGTGTCGAATTTTAACATTTGCATATATTCTTTAATTTTGCAGACTCTAAGATAGATAACAATAAGGCAAGTTCAGTGGATAAACAAACATCAACACGATGAACACAAGATGTTTTTCGTGCGAAAACCTTTAAATGACAAAAACTGCAAAAGCATTAGTAATTCATCCCTTAAATGAGATGATTGAATTTGTTGCAGCAATAAAAAATCTCAGAATTCTGAGATGAATGTTCTTTAGAAATTGTCAAACCCTAGCAGGTTTGGACATTTCTAAACCCTAACAAAAAAATATTGCAAGGACATAATTTTCCAGAAATTGCAGATTAGGGTGTCTCAGATTTTCTCTCAGTTGTCGCACTCCCCAACTATCTTTTGTTGCTGCTCGGAAGCTGCCTATACAAGATCTGGGTTGCCTGAACTATTTCCACTGCTACCCATTGTTCTTGCTGCCCAGATGTACTCTTGATGTTGCCCAGACAAAGGAAGAAATTGCTCGAGATTCCTATGCCTGCTTGTGTAAGGTAATAGGATGCTCGAGATCAAATCCGGGCTGCCTGTGATCTAATTTTTGCTGCTCCGATACTCTTCCTCGCTGCCCAAGGTAGGAGCAGACTTCCCGTGAATATTAGGGTCTGCTTGAAGTAGGCGCAGACTGCCCAAGGTCAAATCTAGGCTGCTCGAAGTCTGTCTGCAACTACTCGAATTCTTTGTGTAATGCACAAACCAAATTTGTGATGCATGTGAGTTGTTTTAGGTTTGCCTGAGGTGCCCGAAATTTCTCTGTTGTTGCCCGTGTGGTGAGCTACCAGATGTCTGTTGGTAGTTGCTGCTGTCAACATAGACTAGCAGCGAGGGTAAGGGCAGCTAACTGTTTTTTCCCATGGCTCCCAACAAGAGCTAGGCCACCTTCGTGGTTGGTTTGCTGTTGCCCTTGGCTGCCGGTGTCTTCCATAGTATGTTGCTGCCAGCAATTTTTTTCACCACCGCATGTAGGGAGAAACCCTAGTTTGTAAGGGTAGATAGGGTGATGCCCTAGCTTGAAGCTGTTATTGCTGCCATGTGGAGTAGTGGGAAGAACCCTCGGAGGAAGAGATGATCCCCTAGCTAGCAATCCGCCATGCTTGGGCATAAGGAACTTGATGCATTCACTCACTTGTCAAAACCAGTGAAGGTCTTCAATGAAGCAACTGATCATCAAGTGAGGCGTGTAGAATTAACGTCAAGTGAACTTTATTTATATCCTTTCACTCACTTGAAGTGGACCATTCAGATAAGAATAAAATAACAGGGTTTTATTCTTTTACCCTTTTGACTTTTACTTTTAAGATACTAATGACCTTTTTGTATTTTCACTTTGACTTCTGAGTGGTCTAAGGGTTCTTATGTATTTTTTACTTTTACCTTTTAGTCTTCTTCAAGTGACCTTAGGTCAAAGCAAGTGATCATAGGGGTCCTTCATGCCCACTCAAAGTGCATCATCATAAATAGGCAGAATTAATAATGCGTTTATCTTGCATTCCTTGTGCTACCAAGATATGGTACTAGGTGTTTTAACCAAGGGTAGCTAATCCTTGGAGAAGATCACAAAGCCTACAGATCAAGGGTAGGAGTGCCTCACATGCCCAAACCTGGTCTAGGACTTATAGTGATGTCCTGGTAACTGATCAGGTGCCTTAACCCTAGGCTGCATCATTTGACTCAATGTCAAATACTTGGTAACTGACCAATTGCCTCCATTCTCCTGGAGAATGGCCCTCAACCCTAGGCCGAGTCCCCTAGTTCTAGACTAGTTCATCTTCTCGGTAACCAACTAGGTGCCTCCATTCAAAGAATGGCCACTCAACTCTAGGCCAAGTCCCCCAGTGCTGGACTGGTTCCACGTCCAAGTAACTGACAAGGTGTCTCCATTCAAAGAATGGAAACTCATCTCTAGGCTGAGTTCTCCCAGTGTTGGACTGGTTCCACATCCTAGTAATTGACTAGGTGTCTCCATTCAAAGAATGATCACTCAGCTCTAGGCCGAGTTCCCCCAGTGTTGGACCAATTCCACATTCTGGTAACTGACCAGGTGTCTTCATTCAAAGAATGGCCACTCAGCTCTAGGTCGAAGTTCTCCCAATGTTGGACTCGTTCCTCTTCTTGGTAACTGACCAGGTGCCTCCATTCTCCAAGAGAATGGCTCTCGATGTTGCTTAGGAAAAATCAACAAAAAACTCGTTTGTATACCTCCAAAGCCTTTATCTTGCAGACATAGTTATCCAACCCCTTCTTGTGGGCCCTCTATGAACCCTCTCCCTTTCCAGATAATGTTCATTCTAATGGTTATGTGTTGGTGTTAAGTGTTGTTGCTATGCATTACCAAGGGAGGTTGGGCTAGTATGGAATCTTCACATCAACTATGATTTTATGATACTCGAAGCAACTTTACTTACATTGTTATGTAATCTAGGAGGAATACTTAATTGGAAAATTACTTGGGATAAATTGAAGAGAAGAGAGAGGCATGCATGATGGAGAAAATGAGTGTTTTCAAGTAGTAGATAATCGAGGTATGGAAAGCAAGGCCTCCCTAAATCACCTCAAAGAAAAGAATATAGAATTGGAATCTCAAGTAGCCTTTTTAGGGTTGATTACACAATTGGCAATTATGTGAGTTACATTGCTATGGTAGGAGTTTTGCTTGCCTTGTCATGTGCAGATGAGCCAATGGAAGAAATTGAGATTGAAACCTAGGTAGTATCAATTGGCAATTTCAACATGAGGTTTTAGTTTATATATATTTGATGTGAATTTTCATTTTCTGTTTTTTGTTAGTTAACATGTTGGACAATGCCCTTTGTCTCTCTTAGGATAGAAGAAAAGTCTATTTTTAAATCAAACATTGTGTAGAATGGAGTTTCCCCACTCTAGAGACAAGACCACATATTTTTGTAACTTATTTTGAACTATGATTGATTAGGCTAAAAATGAAGTTTTTCTATCAATATATGTAATTGTTGTCATCTATTTTATTTATATATTTATGTTGTTCTTTGTCTCTTTCGTTTATCATACGTCTTTGAATACATTGTTACAATCAACTTTTATGTTATTTACATAAAGCGTGTTAGATTTTTTTGGGTCAATTGTTATCTAATAACTCCAATTATTATGCCTTTTATTAATGCACTTGGAAATAATCATCTTGCTCTTTGGGGTATAATCTCGACCTTTTGTTCATAGATATTTTTGGGCACTTTCTAATGTCTTTTGGGGTATAGTTCATGCTATTTAATTTAACCAATTGCAAATATGAATTGTGTTGCATGTGGTTGGATTTTTTTTCCCTTCAAGGTAATTATTCTGTGGCAAATCTTTGAGCACTTTCTCTCATTTTGAGGATGGTACCTAGGGTAAACCCCACCTTAATACGCGAGAGATTATGTTTTCCATGTTCTTAGCAGAAGAGATTAAGAAAAGTTGTTACCATATATTGAAATATGTGACCCAAGTTGGCACCAAACGTGAAAGAGATCTCCCCATTACAGCATATTCGAGAGCGAAGGTCCCCATCACAACAACATACCCTGGATAGAAGTTCACTAGCACATGATACCTGAGTCATCATCACACCATAATTACACCATATTTGCCATATCGAACTAACATGGTATGGAAGTTGAATCATCGACACTATGATTAGTGAGTCACACATACCCACTTGAGCTATGACATACACCCATTACGATGAACTAGATCATCGCACCCATTTCACAGACCTTTATCCTGTTAACAAACAGCATATCAAGTCTCAGCATGACTAGCATAATAGACATTAGCAAAGCCACCAGCATCCAAGTAGGCATCTTTGCCCAGCATCCCAGCCTCTTCTGACTTCTTGCACTTTGATCCCACACCCTTATGATTCTTCATGGCACAAGGCCGAGTCAACAATAAGGCTTGAAGCCATTTCAATGATATACTCATTTTGAGTTCAACATGTCACGTATGAGAACATAACCTTGGGTGGCAAGGACAACACTCCATCTAACAACTACTCAAGGTAGACACAATTGACATTGAAAAAAGCTTATCTAACCTAGACATGTTATAAATGATGTGTTCATAAGGCCTAATGTTACAAATACACGATTTCATGAACCAAAATACAAAGCTTTGTGACCAAACATGTCTCTGTGAATGAAGTTTTTTGTCTTTTCCAATCTAAGCATAATTAATTTCATCGCGTTCTAATTTTCTAACTAAATGATTTGAGGATTTGACACATGTTTCCAAAATGGTCAAGAAATTAAAAATACCTCTGCAAACATCATGTCTACCTCCTTGCAATCTGGAGTAAGATCATGTGTTTTCACGGAACAACGTGTCTCTTAGCTCGTTTGGGTAGTTTGAAAATTTATTTTGCATTTTTTGCTATCTCTTGTAAACCCGCCTTATCATTTTGACAATTTTCTCTTACATTTGTGAACATCTTCTAACATGCCAATCTATCTACATTTATTGCCATGACACTATGGCCACTTTTTTCATCTTTCAATGCTTGGAAAAAACCATGGCCACTTTTTTTTATCTTTCGATGCTCGGAAACCTATTGTCTTTCCTTTAGAAGGGGCATCTTCAACCTTTTTTTCATGTTTCTTTCTTGGTTTTGCGTTGGAGTCAACGATGTTTCAAAATCCTAGGTTACTCAACAACGTTTAGTTTGAAATTCATAGATTATTTTCTTTGTGGTTTTTGTCTATCTTCGATTTTGTTTGCAAACTTCTCATCCTGTACTCTTCAAACCTTCTCTTAGGACTTGTGGTTTTGAACAACTGAGGAATTTGATTTCATAGTTGTGAGCATCTCTCTTACTCTTGGGTACCATGTTTTTTGGTGTTGTAGGCGTTAGGGAGTTTGCTAATCATTTCTCTAGATGGCCCACACATTGTTGAGTTCTATTTGTGTATGTGATTTTGTAAACATTTTACCTGTCAAATTCATTAAGGTTTCTTGTCTGCAGAGGATGAATTTTGCCATTGATGCTAGGAAGCTTTAGTCATGTTTTCTATGCTGTAGGTCATGTTGATTTTCTTGTGACTTATCTTGTTGTACGTTTTCTTACTTATCCATATTGGTGTGTCTGATGTTTTCATGCTACATGTCACAAGGATTGAGTGTGGGTTCCCCATTTGGATTTGTGACCCATTGTATGGGATTTTTTTTTGTTACATCTTTGAGTTTTGTTGGAATATGAATATTCTTGTATGTGCGATAAGGGGCTGTTTTTGTTTTGTCCAATCTGTTATTAATCATGTTTGGATCATTGTTATTTGCTTCTCATGTTCCCACTCTTCTTTTACTTTGTAAAAAGACATTTTGATTTTTGAACTTTTGTAAAAGAAAATATTAAATCTTACTTGAGTTTTGTACTAAAAGGAAATTAAAAATCTGGCTTGTACTTTTCGAATGTATGCCCTCTACCCCAACCCCCACCTTCATCTTGAAATACATGCTTTCACCCCCATCCTAGACCCCACTAAGTTGAGGGGGGAGGGGGCAAATTTGTTAAGATGAAGCCAATATGGGCCAATAGATTTCATTTTTGCCGCTTGCCAACAAAAATATGTTTGAGAACATTATACTTATCATTGCATAACCAATTCCAAGGATTTAAAATATTATCATAAATGGCTCACCACTCTACTAAACTTAGAGAAAGCTCTAACAACCATCAAGTCATGAGCATTCATGTGCACATGATATCTACTTTCAAGGAAGTATGTTCAAATGATTCATATAATTTTATCAAAAGTTCCTTTCCAAGGTAGGTGTGCCATCATTTTACCTTTGCGTATCTTGTGAGAGCGTGAATAAGAAACATTCACACACTAAACAATATTAAGAAGGACAATCAATCCTTTGCAATTTCTTCCATACTCATCAAATTTCACTTACAACCCAACAATGGCCTAAGGAAAGAATCCAAGTAAACATTTACCATCTAGTTAATGAAGGCCATTTCTATGAAGGAATCAAGAATGAATAAGGGTCAAGTGCATGCCATTCTTCTCTTTTGATGAAAACCAATAGTCCAAGAGATGAACAATAAAACTTCATATAAATGAATTACAACCAAAGAAGCTAAAGTCAATTGCCAAGGAAGAATTGCAACATCTCTAGCATCCAAACACTCACCGAACCATTCAACCATTCTTACATGCAAGAGAACACAAAATTGAGCGAGATAACCCCTTAAGGTGAGGGACATAATCTTCAATCATTAATCTTAACGATGCAGTAAGAAACATAAGAAACCATGATGGAGTAACTATGCAAATTTGGATAGTCCGAGAAAACATTCCTTGCCAGAAAAACCACATAGCCCAACTGAGTCATTTAGGCAAAGTCATTAAAGGAAAACATGGGTAATATTATTTAACAAAAGAATAAATTCTAGACATTTGTGCACATTCAACTAATAGGGTCAAACAAGAAAACCACTCAATTAATTAAAAATCATTTGTTGGGTAAAACTACATCCAAAGATTGAGCTGCATGGAGAATGAGTTGTGATTAGTGAGGCTAACATAATTTTCTTTGGTGGGCATATTCATTAAGCCCTAGGAAAAATTGAGGCATCTAACAAATAGAGACATTGGATGAAGCCAAGAATATTTGATAGAACCACCAATATTTTAACAAGAAGAAAACCTATATTTGTTTGCTTTACATGGAGATTTCAAGGATTGAAGCATAACTGAGTTCTTGAAGACTTTTTGCAACAAAATCAATGATCTCTCACAAATTGACTTGACAAGATTATCACTTGTATTTCGTATGATAATGATAAATGATGACATTCATTAACTTTCGCATGAAACAATGATATGGGCCATAATAATGATCATAGATTTATTTATATTAGGGGTGAAATTTTTTCCATATGCATGAAATACAATATCGCTCGAGGACTGCTCCACTACTTGCAAGTGTCCATTGCCCCAATGGAGTCATCACAAATTCGCAAATGTTGCTCCCCTACTAAACATACTTCTAGACAATTAGCTTTACTCCCTTTCCCAATCCTTTTTAACTTTTTTGTTTGAGAAAAGCAATCAATATTTACAAGCTTGATGGGGTTGGTAATCTTCTATTGAGAGTTATTAATATATGTTGGGATTATTATATTTTCAATCTTGGATTTCTAACTTTCACCTTCACATGACCAACTCATTTAGTGTGCACAAGTGGAGTTCTTCGGTACGTTAATTGTTGATCCGAGCTTGCTTCAATATTTACTAGCAAGCCATCTACAAGAATCCTGGCTTTCGTAGCAATGAAAATTGTTATCTACAGATATGAATGCGATCAATAGATAAGAAAAACATGACCTAACCATGCCATGTACATTGTCTTAGCCTAATTCATGGCATGATCACACATGTAGTGTGAAAAAAGAAAAAAGAAAAAAATTGGAACTAAACAAAATAAAATTGAGCTTAAGCACAAAACAAACTAAAGTCAATTAGAAATCATATTTATAAAAGCAAACAACTAAAAAGAACATGAAGGAAAACACTATTTCATGAAAGAAAAATAATAAGCCTATATCCTCCTTAAGTGCATTATACACAACATCCACTATTATAATACAAGGTTATAGTGTCTCTATTAATAGTGTTCCAATCCATTTTTTGCAATAAATATATTAATTTGTATGACGCAAAGTGTGAAGCATGTGGATACATCATATTTTGGGTTAGATTTTTGTAACTCATTTTGATGAACACTCTTTGAAGCATCATTGCACTGAGAGAAGTGAGGTGCTCTACAACCCAATATGGGGGAGATGTTACGTACGTAAGGTAACATTACATTAACAAAAATAAAAATTAATTAAAAAAATACATATCGGCTCATAAAATAAAAAATAGAGAAAGTAAAATAAAAAATCTACGTCGACCTAAAAAATAAAAACAATTAAAATGGATCAAATTTCTTGAATTTAAAGTTAAAAAGAAGTTACACCTAAAGAAATTGGATCCCTCGGTGCTTGATAGGTCCGGGTTTATGATGGATCTATGCTGATTTTATTACAATAGACGGAAGTATTTGCCTCAATTTGGTGTCTTAGTTTCATGTTGGTTGCATCTATAATGTTTGGAAAACAACTTTTCATAGTCATGTTTGTGCATTTTTTGCATTGTTTTAGAGTTTGTATGCACTATATTAGCATCGTTGTTAGTATCATTAGCTTTGTGTTGGAAACATAGTTTAACTTAATATCATTTTATTAGCATCAAAGTAAACAACTTTTACATCATGTTTGCATCTTCCATGCATCGCAATATTATATGTATGCATCATTTTAACATCAATTTCACAACATAATTATATATTTTGTAACTTTATAATGTTGTATTATAATTGTTTTACATTTTATTATTGTCATAGTGATGTCATTTTAGAATCTGACTTGTATTATTAACTATCTTATTATTTTGATTAATTAAATTATTTTAAATTATTTAATTAGTTATTATTACTATTATTATTATCAATTTAATTACAATCAATTATTTGATTTTTTTTAATTTGATTATTGTTATTAATTTCTTTTTTTTTGTAATTATTACTTTAAATCTAATTAGATGGATGACTAATATAAGTCTCTATTTCATAGTACACTAATCATAAGACAAAAACCATGTATATATAAGTGCACTTCCCATTGAACACTTGGTCAATTTCACACCATGATTGAAGGAAACAACCACGTATCTACAAACACAATTATGAAATTTTACCACATTGATATTCGATCAATTTCACAGCGTGAAAGCAAAAAACCATGTATATATAATGTGATGATGGGATTTTTAGTTAAACCATAAAATAACCATGTAATTGTTTTTGCTTGTAAACAAGTGGTAAACTACCACACGAGCAAAATGCCAATTTTGTATACAATATTGCATGAAAAAATGTGTACATGTATAAGGAAAACATATGAATTTGATATAGGAAGTCGATTAAGTTATTGTTAGTATCCTCTTCAAATTTTGAACCTTTATCATCTTAAACATTTGTCAATATTATTAACTATGGGGACTATGACAATGTTTACACCATGTTTGCGGGTGCTTCTTAAGATTTGGGGCACATTGTGTATGATTAGCCCCTTAATAATTTGTAATGAATTTTCACATGGGATATGGCCCATAATGGATTTGTACATTGGAGATGGCTTACTCAAGGGTTTCTTAACCTTAGTTGGATGCATATATGATATTCTTCCTAAGACATTGGAGATCTTTAGAAAGTTTGGTGATGTTCTATGGATTACCCACATGGAGATAGTTATTGATAAAAGAATTCCCTCCATTGAAGGATGACCATTTTGCATCATGGAGAATGGTTTTAATCCATACAATGTATGGGGTAGATTGGATGCTTGTACAAAGGCATGGAGATGACTTGGGAATGTCGAGGTTGTGGCAATGTTCATGTAGGGGGAGTGGAGCTAGTGGAGTACATGGATGAGGAGTTTTGAGTTATTGGAGGTATGTAGGAGGAGAATTGGACACATTTTGTGGAATGACTTTGCTTTTAAATACCTAGTTGTGGAAGACGTCAACTTGGAGATTGGCATGTGTAGCTTCCACATGTGTGAGTTGACATGTGTCTTTGTAGATTTCTTGGAATGGAAAGTGCCCACATATGTATTGTTGGCATCCCTTACTTATCATATATATAAAGGAAGTAGAGAGGCATTTAACATTCACTTATTCTTGTGATGATCTTATGGTAGAGATGACATCAAGAGGAGTGAATTAGTCTTATTCTATGGTACTAGAACTTTCTCTCCCTTGTTTAGAATATCTAGGGTGTTTTGGAGCTTCTTGGAACATCTTGAATACTAGAGTTAAGTTAGATTGCTTTGAGACTTGGATATTAAGGTTTTGAAATGAAACCTTAGGTTGTTCTTGTTAAATAGAAGAAGACAAGGAAGTGATTTGCATTGGAGGACATGGTTATGTGATGCTAGCTTGTTGGAGCTCCTTCGTTTGAATCTATGCTTTTCAAAATTTTCCCTTGCTATGATTTTGGAGAGCCAAATGATTGTGCTAGATTTGGGATAAAGCTACTACATGTACATGAACTCCATCTTTATGCATATTAATGAAGTTTCCATCTATCTGGTACGTGTGTAATTGCATATTTGATTTTCAACCAGTTATTTCTTCATGGTTTTGTAATTTCCAGCACTTACATGCCTTATTTATTTAACGTAAGTTAAGGTTGGACTGCTTAATTTATTTAATATTTACATTGAACAAGCAAGGGCATATATTTTATTGTATTTATAGTTGTCATAATTGATTTTAAGATCTACTATATGCACGATAAGATTTCTCTAGAGATCTAAATTGCATCGACACGCTTTGGTATTTTACCTCTAGAATTGCCTAGTGGATTAGGGTTGTAAGAATTGAAATATTGTGTTGATGTTGATGTTATATTTTAATTTCATAATAACTTTAAGGTTGAAAATTAACGTGGTTAATATCTCAAAAACCTCTAGTTTACAGGTGAAATTGATGTTTTGCATTAATTGTCATATTTTTGCAAATTTTTACAAATATTGTTTTTCTTAAAGTCATTCCACTAGTAGAAATGAACAAATAAATGATTAGATGACTAAAAATGTTATCCACGACAATGTTTTTAAGCTAAATATGACTAAATTTAAGCACCACAACTAAAACTGACTAAATTATATGAGTAATATAGTCATCAAATTAAAAAAGACAACTAAATAATATGTGACACAATTAAAATGACTTTAAAAGGGACTAGTTTTTCATCTATTTGGAATAAAATAGAGGAGAGGGAAAATAAATAAAAGGAGGAAAAAATAAGGAAACAAATGAGAAGGAAAAGAAAGGAAAATAAATGAAAAGGGGCATTCCTTGAGGGTTTTTTTCCTATTTTGTTTGGGAGAGACTGATATCGCTAGTAGAATTTGGATTGGTGCACCTACAATGAATGGTAGGGTTTTGAAGTGTTTTTTAATGCAAATTAGTACTAAATCCATGAATTTGACCCATAGTTGGGAATTGGCTTGGCTCATTTAAGAAAGAAGCCGTAGAGTCTCAACTCCTGAATCGACCTTCATTGTGCAAATTGCAGATCAATGTGGTGTTGGAAAGATGGCTCAATCGCTTGTGAAATTCAATGAGCAATACCTTCAAAATAACCATAAAGAAGGCCATATTTGACCCTCAAAAAAACAAGAACATGATCAAATTCGACAAGGGTGTGAATGGAGTTCTGGCCTTCGAGGTTGCGAATTTGATCTCATAATTGATCTAGCTATGGAAACAATTGCGTGATAAGGAAATTATTCAGATTCAAACTATGGTCATAACATTCAAAGGAGTGAGGAAAGTGGTGTCAAGCGATGATGGCTTTCTCCTAGGGATGTCTTGTGTAGATAAGCTCATCAACTTAACAGTATTGATCAGAGTCGTGTCCAGGATAGGAAAGAAATTTCAAGACTCGACCTTGCTTATGAAATTTTCTTGGATTTTATAAGAGGGGGATGGATCTTGGTCTTGAAGCTTAAGAGAGAAAAAAGTTGAATGGTGAGGCTAGAGTAGGGGAGAATCCTGATCGACTGGTTGAGGGGGTTTGGGCTAGTCGTCATTTTGGATGCAAGGCAAGGGGGAAGGTTCACACTTTTGGGAGTGAGTTTGGCTAGTGCATTAGATGGATCAGCCTGAAGTGGGGCTTTAGGGAAACATTAGAGGAATTTTGAGGTCTAAAATGGGCCACCTAAGGAAAATAATAAAATAATGGTTAAAATAATAAAATAATAGTTAAAATAATAAAATAATATTTATTAATTTTGGAGGAAAAAAGAAAAAAACTACTTTTGTGTTCGTATTTTCGATATATCTCCCTGTGTTTTTACTCAACTTTCGATCAGGAGAGCTCGTTGGATGTGGAATTTGATTTCGCATCCAACAAGTACCCACACTGCATAGTTTTGACGGACTCCGCTACCCCAAAAACAAGAAATACCTGAAAAAAACATTTTTTCAGGTATTTCTTGTTTTTGGGGTAGCGAAGTCTGTCAAAACTATGCAATGTGGGTACTCGTTGGATGCAAAATCAAATTCCGCATCCAGCGAGCTCTCCCAATCGAAATTTGAGTAAAAACACAGGGAGATATGTTGAAAATACGAACAAAAAAAGTAGTTTTTTTAATGACAAATATGTCAATTCAACCATTATGGTTAACTCATTTTATTGGAATTCTATTGGTTCTTGAATTCCAACTCACAAGAACTTATTGTTGACGCATTTTCTTATAAGGCCCATTTTAGACCCCAAATTTTCTCTAATGATAGGGATGGATGGATTATTAGGATTGAGTTGCACATCCTAGTTCTCATCATTATAATTTTAATGATTTGATATGAAATGACTAAAGATGACCTTCAATCCAAATAAATATTAGGCGAGAATTATTAGGTTAATTGTGCCATTAGTTGTCAATATTATTTATTTGATTCCTTCTTGTGTAACTAGACATCTGGGCACCCTCTTCAAAACTCTAGAATTACCAAGTTCAACTGCAAATTGTAATACCGATTGGTGCTTCTTTGAAATACTAAGTACTTAGTTAACATCTAATTTTCTATATTGAAAATTGCACACACACACACACATATACAGTGGTTTGAATTATAATAGAATTTTGAAGTCCTTAAGCTTGCAAATATTTTAATTGAATTCTTCTTGAGGCCATGGTTGTTTGAAGCACCTACCTAACCAATGTGATTCTATATACTATTTTGTAGTTTGAGTTAAATGATAAATTCTTTTACTTACCAAAAAAGCATGTGCAACTAATGTAATTGTTTGTTGCAATTTTTTTTGTTATACAACTATTAGTTTGTAGATCTAGTCTAAGAACAATGTATACATAATACTGATCAACAGGGACTTTACCCATTATAAATACTTTCAATGCTAAGCTCTTACACTATTTAGCATTTTACATCACCTATTTTGTCAATCATGCTTGTATGATTAACATGTCAATTTTTAGATATTATTGGATCAATGCTATCATTGTTTGTTATTCATGTAAAATTTTGCATTTTTACTGTGCACTAATTGTTATAAAAGCATACCCTTTTGTAGCTAGATTATCCTTGTTTTATGGAAGAATGTTTGAGGATTGGAAATTTTATTTCAATTCAGACGCATTTGGGAAGTCTCTGAGGTGAAGTATGCTGAGGTGAAGTATGTTGATTCTTTTACATGCGTGATGTTATTAATTAGCTATGGTTTTGGTTGTGTAGTACAAGTGTTAGTATAATGGTATGATTGTGCATGTGATTAATTTTAAATCACACTTGTGTGTCGTAGATGTCAAACCATGATTTATGACACTTACACCATGGATTGGAAATAGTGCTTGTCACTGGGATGTAGGGAACATGCCATCCTTTGTTGAATTCAAACCATAAGAAACATTGTTGGTCATCCATGTAGCCGAGGGGATGGGCGGATTTTATTTATACTAATAGAGGGATGTATATTACATGTTTAGGTTATCATATATTGTCACAATTTGTATCATTATTTCCATAAGATCATATTCCTAACACTTAACTGTATTCTTTGTAGATATTTTTGGATGAATTGAGATTTACATTATTGATTTGGTTTTCTGCATGCTTGTGTTGCTCTCACATTCAGGGCATATATTTAGTTTTTAAGTGCATTTCGTGGTTTACATTCTTCTTTTGGATATGTTTGCTATTTATTTGTTCCTATTATCACATTTTCCACTTTCTGGGATAGTTGCATTGGGACCTTCTTGATGCTTTACGATGCAACATTGGTTGCGTGTACTCGTTATCTTTAACAACTTTTGTGTCTCTTGAATGACCATATGTTGTACATGTTTTACTTACACATCCAAAGGTCTTTTCTCATCTTTCAACAATCATACTTTGGATTTACTTAATTTGTTTTGTGGGAATCCAGATAAGGGGTGTGTGCAATGTTTAAAAAGAATGCAGCCATCTCTAGTTATTTTAGTTATGTTGTGTATTGTACGATGGTTGAGTACTAGAATAATTGGAGGTAGTAAAACTTATTTGAAAAGTTGTTTTAGTTGTAAAAAAACTTGATAGTTTGACATTAGTATATGTTAGAGAAATACTTAATACCATCAAGTTGTAATTTCACCAGTTTTTTCTTAAAATTATTTAATTCTATTTATGAACTAATGTTTCCCAAAATTATGCAAGCAATTACCTAGGTAATTGCTAACTCATCTTACTTTTAATCCCATTAACTCAAATTTTCTTTTGCATAAGACTCTAGATGTTTATAAAATCCCTTATCATTGTATGCGTGTTTTGAGTTTAGTTGAGAACTAGGAGAGCAATGATGTTGGTGATTTACCTTTAACACAACAAGGAGATGGAGTTTGCGCATTGCTTTTTTATTGTTTTCATCATGATGTTTGTTCATATTGTTAGACTACATAAGCAATGATGTGTATAATGCTGGAATTTTGAGATTCTAGTATTTTCTTGTATGAGGATATGTTGATTTAATTCAATACCATCTGTTATTAACTATATATATTCTTGTGTAGATTTGTTCCAAGCATAAATTTGCTTCTCTATCATGGATCAAAGAAAGAGTGAGCCGAGTTGAGGACCAAGTATATTCCCATAAAATTGGGCCCAATATTCCTTGGTGTTATCATATCATATGATGTGGTGTTGAATGATTATAAGGTTTTGGCTCGATATAAAAGGAAATATCTTGTTGTTGATGACGTAACTAGAAACTAGCTTTTGATCAATTTATCTATTTTTTATTAGGGTTTTCCTTCATTTGTTTGGGAATCTAACTGAATGCACCAAATATGCAGAACAATAGTTGTGGAGCACAACTCTAAATTTTAAAATATTATAGGTGTTGCATGGCAACATTAACAAATCAAGATATGGAAACAAATTTTCACAAGAAAATATTTTTTATAGAATATCTTAACTGTGTGTTTTTGAGAGAGTTTAAATCCTTGATGATGGGTGACGGGTTCTCAACTACAACATTGGAATAGTCAAACAATGGATGCAACTAATTTCCAAAGCCAATGACTAACTAAAGTTAAATAGTCTCTATACAATTTTCCCAATATTATTCATATCCATCCTAATTGATGGAGGGGCATCCCCAACTTTATGGAAATCCTGTATCAATTAAAAAAATCAATCTAGTTTATTCCTTAGTGTTTATTTGTTTGTTTTTGAGTCAATATCATCTTAGACATGATATGCATTTCCTAGGTTTTAGAATATTTTTGTGATATTATGCAACATTTAACAATTTATGCTTGATCACGATTACTAAGAACAATTGAAGGTCTAGAGAATCGTTCCAAATCATGTTCATGTTTTAGATATCGCCCAGAGTGCATATTTTTCTTAGGAGTGCATTTCTACTCCAGCTAAAATAACAAAAAAAAAAGAATCATCGAATGTCATTTGTAAGTGTAGAAGGATAATAGAACAAGAATTCTATAGCCTCGTACCTTCTAATTTCATCAGGCCTGCAAATTCACTCATTGGCATACATTTTTCTGAGCCATCTCAACTATTTGCAACCTCTCTCTCCAAGAAGTCAATTTTCATGTATTTTGCAACAATAGAGGTTTTAAGGTTGATATTGAAAATATAACATTGTGGGAAGGTCTAACTAGTCATGAAAAACACTAAGCCAGTTCTAAATCATCATTTTGATGCTTATTGAATCTTAGGGGTGCATTTTTCCAATTATACCAAAAAAGCAAAAATCATTGAGATTGCCATTTTTGGAGCTCATAACTTCGAGATGGAGATATTTTTTGGAAATGTGATTACACTGGGTTGTAATCCATGTGAAACAATTCAACATTGTACCTTTTGATTACATGAGTTTTATATTTAGGAGTGTTTGGCATACAGTTTGCTAAGGCATGCTATCTTGTTGGAAATACTTTATTTTGTACTAGATTTTCCTTCTAAGCAATTGATGGAGTTTTTAAGCCTTGGGAGTGCCAATTAAGCATCGGAGGATAGGTGTCAAGGATGATGTGGCACCGATATTTTCCAATAAACACAATAGGATAGTGGCTTATAAAATGATTCCAAAAGTCACGTTTTGATTAGATTGATAATATAATCTTCGACAATTGCTTTCATAATATAAATGCCTTACATCTTAATTAATAGAGAATGGGTTGTTAAAGTTACAACATCATGAGTCATTCTCCAAGCCAATATTGTGCACCAATATTGGGCCTCGTGTGTCGAGGTAGTGCCTTAGGGAGCCTGAGTTAGACTCAAGAAACTTGGAGTAGATTCTTGATCTGGAATCAAGAATGACTAAGCCTTATGTGTAAAGGTTAAGCCTCATGTTTTGAGGAAAGTTCTTTGTATGTCAAAGTGATGGTGTTGTACAAACTTGTTTGTTAAAACTAAGGTGTTGTGTGTCAATACAGATCCTTATGTGTTGAGGTAATATTTTGCATGTTGAAGCATGAATGGTGTGTGATGTACTACTAACCATGGTCTTCAAGATGGATCCACTATTAAGTCTCCTCTAGAGATTGGCCACCTCTATAGGAATTACTTTAGAATATGACCACTTGGAACGATAGTAGAACAAGATGATCACATCATTAGAAAAATATCCTTAGTATATTAGATATGATAAATAAATTAAAGTTGACACAAGTGGACCATGTAGATAAGACAAGATAATAAATATAATATATGATAAGAGAGAGAGAATTCGAATTGATCACCTTAGTGATGATAAAGACTTCAGTTAAATAAAACAGAACTCAAATTGGTAACTTCAGTGATGTTAACAAGGAATACTTCAGCTAATTGAAAGATAACTTGAATTGGTAAATTCGACGATGATAAAAAGAAGGTATAACTAAGTGTTTGCATGATGACACTTGAGTTAAACTAAAATACGACACTTGAGTTAAGCTAAAATACGACACTTGAGTTAGAATTCTAACTAAGTGGTCTAGAATTCAATTGAAGGGTGAGTTCATATTAAAGTCAAAAGACAAAGATATAACCCGAGCATGAGAAGGATTGCATACTTGTTATGCACCATCTTCTGCACACTTGTTATGCATAATATGGTGAGAGGTATGCCTATGTTTCAACCTGAGCATGATGGTATTTGTAGAGGTTGTGATCTTGGTAAGAACATCAAGAAGAGATTTCCAAGTATTAATGAAATATCTAAAGGGACCCTAGACTTGATCCATTCATATTTGTGTGGTCCTATGCCAGGAACATCCTTGAGTGATTCTAGTTACTATGCGATTTTCATAGATGGCTTCTCTTGCAAGTATTGGATCTATTTTCTGAAGGAAAAGAGTGAAACTTTCAATAAGTTTCAAGAGTTCAAAGCATTGATTGAGAATCAGAATGGAAAGAACATTTGTGCTTTGAGATATGAAAATGGAGGTGAGTTCAAGTCTCATGACTTTAATAATTTTTTCCAAGATGCAGGGATAAAAATACAACTGATTGTACCTTACAATCCCCCGTGGAATGGGGTTGCTAAAAGAAAGAATAGGAAAATATGTGAGGCTGCAAAATCTATGATGTGTGATCAACATATTCGCACATCATTATGAGAAGAATCCTATAGTGCTAGTGTTTATATTTAGAATAGAAGCATGCATGCTATCCTGGGAGACAAGGATCCTGAAGAAGTTTCAACTAGTGAAAAACTTGATGTTGGACACTTGAATATTTTTGGTTGTCCTTAATACATTCATGTGCCAAAAGAAAAGAGGACAAAGACAGAGCCATCCAGAAAGAAAGGAACATGTGTCAACAGGATTTGAACCCAAAATCCAACGAAAAGTATTGTTTGGTTGAATTAGAATGATGACAAGTACTATTTTTTCGAATCTGTTTTTGTCGTCTTGAAGCATCGTCGGAACTCCGACACCTAAGATGTTGGTTTTGCGACAACATGTGTTGTCGGTTAAGCGACCATATGGTAGTCAGATTTGCGATGAGAATTTAGGTTTTTTTACAATGGTAACTAGGTTATTATCGTCAGATATGCGATGACAGTTTAATTTGAAAATATATAAATTACAAAAACATTTTGACATGTTTGCTATAGAAGCGATGGACGGTTTGCAAAAATTATTTATTCCTCGACAGACGGTTTGAGGAATTGTTTTATTCTTCGACTGACGATTTGTGGAATTATTTTTTTCTTCGACAAACAGTTTACGGAAATTTTTTTATTCTTTGACAAACCACATTTTGCGAAAATATTGATGTGTGGACCTTGATTTTTTAAGATTTGTCGATAGTCTTCATTCACGAAGTTTGTGAGAAAATGTCAAATAGAAATATTCCTAATCCAAACAAACAAAATTGAAAATTGCTTGCTAGACTGTGGGATTCAGCGAAAAGAAGGGGTGATGGGAAATCTTACTGTCCATGTAGTCAATGCAGGGGCTTTAAGAGGAGAAGAATATTGATTGCAACAACCACAAAACATTGTAGGGAACATGGAAACGCTAGGGGGGGAATGAATATCGTCCATTTGTAAGTTTAGCATTATAAACTTTTTTATATTTTTTGTATTGGTAAATGTATGTATTATTTTAATATTTCCTATATTAACTTTTTTTTTGTAACTAGGGGAATCGACAACTGGGGATGGGTTGGTACTTGCTTTACATGGGGTCCAGGGATCCAATCCCACTACCACTATACCCCTAGGTGCATCCACAGGGCCCAAACTATGATGCACAGGTAAATTTGGGGGGGATTTGGACATGAGACCTTCCAATTACAACTAATTTCAACAATTCCACTTTACCACTTGCTCTGCCCCCCCATGGGCTTCCTATATTAACTTATAGCTATTGGTCTATTCATGTAATTATAAAGGAAAGACATCCTACGACATATCGTCTAGAGGAAGTGCTTTCAGAACAAGTACCAGAGAAACATGGAGCGCCTATGCTTAATGGAGAACAAGTGAATGTTCATATTGAAGAAGATGATCATAATGGTAACGTAGTTGAAGATGATGGTACAAATACATTGATTCATGATTCATTTAATGTTATAATGGATGATGACGATGACGATGATAATGAAAATATTGATGACTTTGATGATGTTCATGATATACCTCTTCTTGAGAAGGCATACGAACCCCTTTATGAAGGCTCCAAAACAAATCTTCTCTTTGCTATATTGTTGATAATGAAATCGAAGGTTATGAATGGTCTTTCAAACATATCAATCACACAGATGTTAAGGTATGTAAAATAATCCATCACATATATACGATCGTGATACAATTTATCTTTATTCCTCTAATAATTGTATTGTTAATTCAAAATTCAATTAAATACGAATGAAGTGTGTTTCGTTAATATTATTTATATATTATATTAAATCTATTTTTATTTTAATTTGATTTAGCTTGATAGCTGAATTTTTGTTACCACCATTAAATATTTTACCTCGCACATATCGCTATTTATATTCCATCATGAAAGAGATTGGAATGCATTATGAAGCAATTCATGCATGCCCCGATGACCATGTTATATATTATAATGAACATGAATTTGCAACAGAATGTCTGGAATGTCATATAAGTAGATATCGAACAAATCAAGTAACAAAAAAGGTTCCCCACAAGGTTCTTCGTTATATTCTCATCATTCCACGTTTGCAACGACTGTTCAAGTGCAATAACATAGTGCAATTTATGGATTACCATGCCAGGAACAAAATTCAAGATGATGTTATTCTAATGCCCGCATATGGTTATGCATTTAGAGATATGGAGGAAAAGTGGCCTCACTTTAAAGAAGAACCCCATAATCTTAGGATTTATTTGGTAGCATATGGTGTTAATCCATTTGCACAGATGAGATCCATTTACATTGTGTGGCCTATTTTTGTTATCAACAATAACATTTCTCCATGGTTGTCAATAAAGAGGGAGCACATAATGTTGTCGATGATTATTCCAAGTATATTGTGTCTACAACTGTTTTTTTAATGTAGTTGTGGCATCTCATTTGTCGTATTTTGTTTCCTAATGTCATATATATATATATATATATATATATATATATATANATATGTATGATGTATCTAGACCAATACGACAAAGGCAAATTCAATTCCATGCAATGGTTGTATGGACAATACACGATGCCCCAGGGTTAACCCATTTTTGTGGTTTGTGTTTTTAAGTTCCACTTTAATTGCATTTAAGTATATGAAGTAGTTAATATAATTTATATAAAGTTATGATTGACATAGATATTCCATATCTATACATTGTAGGTCTTTAGACAAAGGGAAAATTTGCATGTCCAGTTTGTGGTCCTAAGATCAAATCTCGTCGCTCAAAAATCTTAAGAAAGGAGGTGTTTGATGAGTATAGACACTTCCTCTCTAATAATCACAAGGATAGAACAACTGAAATAAATATTTTCAATGGGAAGAAAGAGACTCATTAAAACAACGTCGAATGACACCTCACCTTTGGAAGATGCAATATAATAGAAATCGTTAGGATGGTACATATGGATCATTGTATATGAATTGTTATGTATTTTTTTGTTATTGCGTGTTGTTTACTGTGGTGGCCATAATTGATTTTTGTAATTTATTTATAAACTAATATTCATGATGTCCGATGTGATAATGAAGGAATTAATGCGATTCCACAAGGAATGAAAAGTTATCCTATACAATTCTGCAGGTTTCCCTACTATGAGCACCTACAAATTGCTCATCTCTTTTATACAATGCATATTGGAAAGAATGTGACTGAAACATTATGACAACTATTGGAGCTAAGGAGTGAGAAAGAAAAAATTGTGAAAGTTTGCAAAGACATTCAAGAAGGAAACCATGCAATGAAAGACGACATTTAATTTCATAGCAATGGAGACCAAATTAATATAAACTCAATTCCATGGATGTTTACGGAGCAAGAAAGTAATGTGTAAAAGAAGTAATGCGGAAAATTAAATTTCCCACGGGATTTTGTGCGAACTTGAAGAATATCATAACAAAGAAAGGTGATTTTGTGGGGGTCAAAACGCATGATTGGAACGTCTTCATGAAGTTAATTATTATTGTTATGTCCATATAATTTTTTTGTTTTTTAATTCCATTGCATAAATTTTTTATTTTGTTTGTCATTAGAGGAAATTTCAACTCAAAATGGGCCTTTTAACTCTAATTCAAATTCCATGTCATCATGTGTTAGCCAATGAAATTGCTTTAAATTTGAAATACCATATAGGTCTTAAACACCTTTTTAATATAAATTTGGGGATAGGTATCATAAGAAAAACTACTTTTTTGTTTGTATTTTCGACATATCTCCCCGTGTTTTTACTCAAATTTCGATCGCAAGGGCTTGTTGGATGCGGAATTAAATTCTGCATCCAATGAGTACCCACTCAGCATACTTTTGACGGACCCTGCTACGCCAAAAATAAGAAATACCTGAAAAATATGATGATGATGTCATCATCACATTTTTTCAGGTATTTTTGGTTTTTGGGGTAGCGGGGTCCATCAAAAGTATGTCGAGTGGGTACTCGTTGGATGCAAAATTTAATTCCGCATCCAACGAGCTCTCCCAATCAAAATTTGAGTGAAAACACAGGGATATATGTCGAAAATACAAACAAAAAGTAGTTTTTTTCTTTTCTTCCTCCAAAATTAATAAATATTATTTTATTATCTTAAATATTATTTTATTAATTTTTTTAGGAGGCCCATTTTGAGTTGAAATTTCCTCTAATGCTACTCTTTGTTCAAAAATGACGTGGTTTGTATATTGATACAGTATGTTCTATCTCTCTCTCTCCTGGACAACTTCAACAACAATGTAAAACAAGTTATATATAAACTTGGGTAATACATGAGGTAACTAGCACTTATTCGCATGTGCTTAGTGTTTTGTTATTTCTTCGTATAATATATATATATATATATA
>LPNX010538778.1:453212-496254 GCA_001517045.1 Pseudotsuga menziesii
AAGAAATCTATAAAGAAGATATAAAGTATTGCAGGAGAGAAATTCCTCGTCTCATGTGTGAAATGCAGAAGCATCAACATTTGGCATTTTTCAATGCACAGGAACAATACCTCAAACACCAAGTTGATGAGATTGAATTGTGTGGACCTATGCACTCAAGGTCCATGTGGATGGTTGAGAGGCACTTGAAATTTATGAAGGGTTTGGTGAGACAACGAGCACGTGTTTATGGTTCTATGATGGAGGGATATATGGTATACCAAAACATGTTACATGTTAGTGAATATATTCCTAATTTAGCATCAAAGCTCAATTTACGTCGCATTTGTGATCCAGACTTGAATAACAATATTGAAGGGGATTACCTGAAGGGGAAAGGTAGAACGAGGAAGGTGAAAGGTAATTATTAGCTATTGGATGTTAATTAATATAATACATTTGACTATTGACTTTTATGTATATATATCATACATATTCTATTTGCATATTCAATTTATCGCATCAATTAAGAGTGTATACTTTGTTCAGAAAATTTACATCTGTCTTGAATTTTAATGTTTATTGTCATCAAGCAGTTGGTTGAGAGTGGGATGCAATTCATTTATACATCGCAAAAAATCTTGACTAGATGAAGGTATGGATTGAACGATGCGAATAATCGGTTCATGGAAATATCATGGGAAGGTGTGGCTTCATTGGTAAAAGTAGCTCATCGCAATGGAGATACAAATATTACACAAAGGGAAATCAATTTAGCATATGGTTTAAAAGATAACCAGGCAAGCATATTAATCAACCACTCTAATTCTTTTTTTTTGCAAATTACATTTTGATGTACATGTTGTTCTTTTCCATGTATGGCTGCATAAACATGCTCTTAATCATAAATATTGAATCATTATGTAATTTTTTTATGTATTTCTTGTTGTAGGTAAAACACCATAAGGCTATGGTCTGCAATGGTTGTAGATATCACATCAAAAAATTAGATGAAACAAATAAAACATTAGATTGTGGGATATCTGCAGTCTTTGAGGTGACCAATGTTTCATATAGAAGTGATAGACATCTAGAACTCTCAGAAAATCAATACTATGGGTATTTGGAAGATATTCTTCAGTGTGACTTTAAATCCTTCAAGGTAGTTCAATCCATTTTCAAATGGTACAGGTTACGATTGAATCAACATGATTCCGATAAAACTATTATTGAACATGATAATGGATTTACCATGGTAAATACAAGGTTGTTTGAGCCAAGAATGTAGCCCTATGTTCTTCCAAGATAATGTGAACATGTATTTTACTCGGAGCTTCTAGGTAAAGCGGGATGATCATTTGTGTGAGACATGATCCAAGGGGAAGGCCGATAAAGTATAACCTAGAGGAAGGTAATGAAGAGGGTACTCTGGAAGAAGAACACAATGATGAAGAGCATGATCAACATGAGTTAGATGACCATGATGATCCAGAAGAAGATGTCCAAGAATTAGTTGAATCAGATGATGTAGCAAATAATTACCATGAATATTATATCGACGATGACATGATGATTGTAACTGACTTAGATGACAATGATGATATGGCCAATCCTTACAATGTTGACTTTGGATCTGATGATACGGATGACGAAATGGATGATGACTTGGATGAAGAAGATGATGAATTCTATTAAAGGGTAACTATTTAATTAGAAATATTATTTTATCTTATTTGTTTTAAAAAGAGTAACTAAAATTATTGAGATCATATATTTATAGATAGGAGAAAAGACGAGGCTAAAATAATTCGTGACAAGTATCCAAATATTTGAATATTATTATATAATTTGATTTGCAAAATCAATTAATTTCATCAAATTGAAGATAGAAATCTATGACTCATGCATTTTATTGTAGTTGAATAAATCGTGATCATTTTGGATTTTCATATATATGATTCCTGCATATTTTATAGTGGGGCAGTTTGTACATATGATACGCAAGAGAATAAATGTAGGTGCAGAGAAAACAATATTTATTTTTGTGAACAATGTGCTTCCACCTACTGGTAAGTTAAATCTTATCAATTATAATTTGATGTTCAATGTCTTTGCAGTAAATATTGTTTGGAATTTTCTTTATCAATACTTAAGTCCACCGTCTTCATCATCATCATGTGCTATGTGGGGCCAACGATGAATTTTTTATGTATGTGTCGACTTGGTGTGAAATTTGGCATGGTTAGACTAGACACATGCATTGAGGGTGTGGGAGGGTTTCCAGACTCAAACATCATCATCATCATCGTAATCATCATCATCAACATCATCATCAACATCATCATCATCATCCTCATCATCGTCGTCATCATCGTCATCGTCATCAACATCATCATTAACGTCGTCATCATCATCATCATCATCATCTTCATCATCATCATCTTCATAATTTCATATGACATCAATAAGGTGATCACAATTTCATCATCATAATATTCGTGAACTAATTCATCATCATAATATTCATGAACTAATTCATTGTCATCTTCATTGTCAAACATGTCCATCACTAACAAATCGAGCAACAAAAATCATACATATAGATTAATTAATGTTCTACGTGGGGCCAATGATGAATTTTTTTATGTATGTGCGAGGATGGTGTGAAATTTTCATGGTTAGACTAGACAGATGCATTGATGGTGTGGGAGGGTTTCCAGACTCAAACATCATCCATCATCATCATCGTCGTCATCGGCGTCGTCGTTGTCATCATCATCGTCATCATCAACATCATAAGCAACATCATGATCATCATGACAATTAGTGTCATCATCATCATTAACATCATCATCATCATCATCATCATCACCATCAACATCATCATCATAAACCTCTTCATCATCATCATCAACATCATCATCATCATCATCATCATCATCATCATCATCATCATCATCAACATCATCATCGTCGTCGTCATCATCTTCAACAACATCATCAACTTCATCATCATTGTCGTCATCATCTTCATCATCATCATCATCGTCGTCGTCGTCATCACCATCATCATCTTTATCATCATCACCATCGTCGTCGTTGTCATCATCATCGTCATAGTCATCATCAACATCATCATCAAAAATAACAAAAACAACATCATCATCATTTACCTCATCATCCTCATCATCATCAACATCATCATCATCAACATCATCATCAACAACATCATCATCAACATTAACATCATCATCAACATCAACATCATCATCATCAACATCATCATCAACATCATCCTCAACATCATTGTCATCAACATCATCATCATCATCATCATCAACATCAACATCATCATCATTATCAACATCATCGACATCGACGTCATCATCATCAGCAACATCATCATCATCATCATCCTCATCATCCTCATCCTCATCCTCATCCTCATAATATTCATGAACTAATTCATCATCATCTTCATTTTCAAGCATGTCCGTAACTAACAAATAGAGCAACAAAAACCATACCTATAGATTAATTAATGTGCTACGTGGGGCCAACGAATTTTTTTTTATGTATATGTCGGGATGGTGTGAAATTTTGTGTGGTTAGACTAGACACATGCATTGACGGTGTGGGAGGGTTTCTAGACTCAAACATCATCGCCATCATCATCAACATCATCATCATCATCATTGTTGTCATCATCGTCGTCATCATCAATAACATCGTCAACGTCATCATCATCATCATCATCTTAATCATCATCATCTTCATCATTTCATATGAGATCAACATGGTGATCACCATCTTCATCATCAATGATGTCGTCGTCATCATCATCATCATCAACATCAACATCATCAACATCATCATCATCATCATTATCATCATCATCATCGTTGTCATCATCCTCATCATCGTCGTTATCATCCTCATCATCATAATATTCGTGAACTAATTCATCGTCATGTTCATTGTCAAACATGTCCGTCACTAACAATTCGAGCAACACAAATCATACCTATAGATTAATTGATGTGCTACGTGGGGCCAATGATGAATTTTTTTATGTATGTGCCGGGATGGTGTGAAATTTGGCATGGTTAGAATAGACACATGCATTTACAGTGTGGGAGGGTTTCCAGACTCAAACATCATCGTCATCATCATCATTGTCATCGTCATCGTCATCATCATCGCCATCGTCAACATCATCATCATCATCATCATCATCAACATCATCATCAACATCATCATCAACATCAACATCATCATCATCATCAACATCATCATCAACATCATCATCATCAACATCATCACCATCATCATCATCATCATCATCATCATCATCATTATCATCAACAACAACATCATCATGAACATCATGAACATCATGAACATCATCCTCATCATCATAATATTTGTGAACTAATGCATCGTCATCTTCATTGTCGAACATGTCTGTCACTAACAAATCGAGCAACAAAAACCATACCTATAGATTAATTAATGTGCTACGTGGGGGTAATGATGAATTTTTTAATGTATGTGTCGGGATGGTGTGAAATTTGGCATGGTTAGAATAGACACATGCATTTACAGTGTGGGAGGCTTTCCAGACTCAAACATCATCTCCATCATCATCATCGTCATCTTCATCACCAGCATCATCATCGCCATCATCAACATCATCATCATCATCATCATCAACATCATCATCAACATCAACATCATCAACATCATCATCATCATCATCATCAACATCATCATCATCATCATCATTAACAACAACATCATCATCAACATCATCATCAACATCATCGTCATCAACATCATCATCATCATCATCATCATCCTCATCATCCTCCTCCTCATCATCATCATAATATTCGTGAACTAATGCATCGTCATCTTCATTGTCGAACATGTTTGTCACCAACAAATTGAGCAACAAAAACCATACCTATAGATTAATTAATGTGCTACATGGGGGTAATGATGAATTTTTTTATGTATGTGCCAAGATGGTGTGAAATTTTGCATGATTAGACTAGACACATGCATTGACAGTGTGGGAGGGTTTCCAGACTCAAACATCATCCATCATCATCGTCATCGTCGTCATCATTGTCCTCGTCATCAACAACAACATCGGTGTCATAATCATCATCATCATCTCCATTGTCGTCATCCTCGTCATCATCAACAACATCAACACCATCATCAACATCATCATCAACATCATCATCAACTGTTAGATTTTTATAATTTAAGCAATATGATATTAGGATCTTATCTAAGAGGATAACATGCACAACAAAAGTAAAACCCAAACACAGAAATATGATCTTTGATAGTTGTTCTCTCTCTCACTTGTGCAAGCTCCTCTTCTCTCACTCATGCACTATAGTTGAGTGAGTGTGTGTTTCAAATAGAGAGACTCACTCTCTATTTATACTAGTTTTCCACTTGACAATTACTTACCAGGTCTGACTTCACTAGGAGAGTCTAATAATCCTAGTACCCCTCAAGTGTGGGCACTATTGCCCCGACTTACAATGGAGGATTAACCTCTATGACTTTACATGACTTTATTATATTAATGATTCTCCCGATAGGAACATTTGGGTACAATGAAATACAATATAAGATATACAAGTGAATACATTCCGAAGTTACAATTACATCAACACTCCCTCTTAACTAGGAAGGCATTCTCTTGACACAGTTCATCAACACAAGTCTTCGTCTCTGGATCATCATCATCATCACTACTCCCACTATCTCGAGCAAATGGTGCTATCTCTCAATTCTACTCGTCATAGGAAGTTCTATAGAGCCAACCCTTTTTCATGCTGGTTGTATGCCTAGCCTCCATGTAGGTCTTCATCTTCTACAACACTTATATCTGACCATGGGAGGAACACGTCCTGCAACCATGTCAGAAAGACTTTGCTCTTACATATGACCATGGGAGGAACACATCCCGCAACCATGTCAGAAGAGCTCTGCACTTACATCTGACCATGCGAGGAACAAATCCTCCAACCATGTTAGAAGGGCTCTGTACTTACATCTAACCATGGGAGGAACACATCTCGCAACCATGTCAGAAGGGCTCTGCACTTACATCTGACCATGGGAGGAACACATCCTGCAACCATGTCAGAAGGGCTCTGCACTTACATCTGACCATGGGAGGAACACATCCTGCAACCATGTCAGAAGGGATTTGCATTAAATCTGACCATGGGAGGAACACATCCCGCAACCATGTCAGAAGGGCTCTGCATTCACATCTGACCATGAGAGGAACACATCCCGCAACCTTGTCAGAAGGGATTTGCACTTACATCTAACCATGGGAGGAACACATCCTGTAACCATGTCAGAAGGGATCTGCACTTACATCTAACCATGGTAGAAACACATCCTTTCACCATGTCAGAAAGGCATCCAGACTCATCACTTCCCCTTGGAAGGAACCTCGATTTGGAGAACACCAAGATTCTTCTTGAAGTACTCAAACTTCACTCTGGCCATTTCTAGCATAGAATCACATTAGGGCTGATTACGTCCAAGGATAGCCTACAAGCTTCGCCTGGACTACTTACATCCGAGGACAACCTATACAATTGTTTATGTCTGAGCAACCTACAAGCTTCACCAAGATTTTATGCTCAGACAACCTATCTCACCAGCTATGCTAGAACTCCCTCTTTCGAGAGATCTCGATCTGGATCACATACTGGAGCTTCACTGCTCCTCTCTGCATCATACAAAAATGCAAGTTATATCAATCAAATCAAATAATATTTTTCAAAAGAAACATACTACCTCCCAAATAGCCGAACAAGTGGAAACATATTTTTCCTCGGCTATACTCAGTGCCATGCAGGACTACTTCCTGCTAAACAAGATATCACTTCTGATCTCATACTGAATTAGCACCCCAAAGTGATCTTCCTATCAATGGCATTGTCTTCCCAATCTGAATCTACATAACCCTCTAGGTTAATTTTCTGATTTGCTTGATACTTGAGCCCATAATCAATTGTACCCTTTAGGTACCTAAGTGCATGCTTTGCAACCATCAGGTGAACATGTCTCGGATTCGTCAGGAACTGGCTCAATGTGTTCACAGCAAAGCAAATATCAGGTCTCGTATTCGTCAGGTACATCAAGGACCCAATCATCTGATGATACACCATGGCATCAATTGACTCTGATGAAGCATCACTCAATAGCTTCATGTTCGATGCCATAGGTGTGGTCATGGCCTTGCAGTCCATAATCCTGAACCTCTTCAGGATATCCACTGCATACTTCCCTTATCCCCAAGAGATTCCATGCGCATTCTACCACACCTCAATGCTTAGAAAGTAGTGCATCATATCCAAGTACTTTATCTCGAACTCGACAACAAGTCTCCTTCTTGCAACTTTAATGAGTTCCTCTTTTCTATTAGGAACAAGTCATCGACATATAATAGGAGCATCACTGGTATTCCACCTTCAACCTTGAAGTAAAGGTTGGAATCTGCTTTACTCTCAGTAAAGCCTAGAGCCATCAGTAAGCTGTCCATCCTGTCGTACCATGTCGAACCTCAAGATCTTCTGCAGTCACTCCCTCTGAAGTGGAGCATCATTTTCCCTCTGCCTTTCGTACTCTATGTGACAAGTAGCTTCCTCTACTACTAATATTCTATGTATCCATCTAGGGTCACTGGATACCAAGATCCTCTATCTTGAACCTTTTCAAAAGTTCTTCTCACACCCATCTGTGAGCTTATCACCTCTATAGGGTTTTATATTCAACCTTGTAGCAAAATTTAAGATCTTCATTAGGTGATCTCCAAGATCCTCATGTATGTGTTATCCCATGGGTGCCTTCTGAGCTCGTACAAGGCTTTCTTTAATTTACACACATGAGTCTGCTTGTCATGTGTCTCAACTTCCAGTGGCTGCAAATGTCTCTTCACAGTCTATGCCTTCTTTCTGTGAGAATCCTCGTGCTACGAATATTTCCTTGTGCTCCACGATGTTGCCATCTACTGCATGCTGGATCTTGTAGATCCATACGGAAGACACTACGTACTTCCCTTCAGGTCTCGATACCGCATCCTAGACATCATTCTTCTTGAACTGGTAATATCCTTCCCTTTCTTCTTGGCTACTTCTTCATATCTGGAAGGCTTTGCATCAATGATGTCGCTCAACAGTGTCACATAACTGCATTGTGTCTGAGACCTCTTTCTTTCTTTTAAAGTATCGTCGTATTATTCTTCATCTTGGATTATTTCTTGAACTATCGTCACTTGTTCTTCGGAACAAGTCTCATCCTTCTTTTCTTGTAGGCGATTGTACGCTATTTTTCCTACAAGTCAAATGCATTAGTTGTATGGTTAGAAACATTTCATAAGCCATATTCCTAATGGAAAATTCGTATGCATAAATATATAATCATGCAACTATTTTATCCATTACAACATTCATCCATATCTCACGGAAACTCTCTAGATTCCTTCCATCTCTACCATGGCATCATTGAGATTGTGCACTAATCCAATATGTCAGCAAATAGGTTTCATTCTAGATAAGTAGCAATGGAGAGTTGTATAGCATCACTGGAGAGTTGTATAGCATCACGGGCTACTTACCCATGACATGCATATTAGTAGTATACTTTCATTAATGCAAAAATTCTATGATGCATAACACATCAACTAAATATAAACAAATGCATAACAAGATAATATCATGAAATCATAAATTGAATAGTTATCTTTATTCGTTTCGTGGGTAGACTCCTTCTTGAGCCTTCAGCTTCATCATCTTCTTCATTCATAACAACATTGTTTCTTATCAAAGTGCTAAGATGGATAAGAGGTTCTTTAAGAGTTGAGTCCTTCGTATTCTACATCACTTGAGGGATCTTCTTTGGATCATGAGAGCTTCATCTTCAGTTGATCCCATTTTCTCTTCTCTTATTATGAGTTGAGCTTATTCTTGTGTGTGCTCTTCCCAGAGTCTTTTGAAGGTAATCACTTCCTTCTGGCACACATTCCTCAAATGAATGAATTCCATGATCCTGGGATGCCATTCAAGGTGGTTATAAAATATCTTATTATTCTTCGATTTCTTTGTCTTAGCATTGAACACTTATTTTTGGTTTCTACATGAGGAATGAGATGATCTTTAATAGAATTTGCAATGATTCTCTTGGCTCTAGCCTTAGCCTCATCTCCTTCTGGATCTTATAACTTATTTACTGAAATATTGATCTAAGTCAATTTATCCAAGAACCAATGAGATTTCATACTTCCATGCTTGGAAGTTTTCAGCTTCACCAAGCTTGTCATCAAGTTGGTGTGATTAGTAATTTTGAAATGATAACCTCAAATGTAAATAGCAAAAATTTAGATCTTACTGATTTGAGGTGTCCATCCTAGTTCTGGATCTGGATGATATAGGGTTTGTTAGAAAAACCCTAATTTTCAAAAAGTGGAATATTTCATATATTATTGGATATAAAGTTGTTCCTCCTGAAGCCGAGCTGAGTAGCATACTCATTTTCCCAAAACTCTGATCATAATTGCAAAATATCTGATGCCCTAGTGTTCTTCAATTTCTTCTACAGAAATGTCTCATATTGTTTCTATGGTATCTCTGAACTTAATTCTTCTCTCTGTCTAAAATTTCGTACTAAGGTATCCTCATTTGTCCTCTTTCCAACATCGTAGGTTTGAGCAGAATTTGTTTCACCAATTGGGACTTATGAGAGTTTTCCCAAGGTGACTTGTTTCAGGACTGTTTCGAATAATGAACTTGTAAGGACTGCCATGTGTCACTGTTTCACCTTCGGGGTCTGAAACTTTTAGCACAGAAAGTACAGTTTGTGCCGTATCTGGAAAATCTTGAGAAATTGCATTTGGACCTTTGTATCTTGAGATATAGCAATTTTCCCTAGGTGTCCTGTTTAGGGATGAATCCAGGGAGAGGATGGAACCATGATTTGGAGGAATCATATCTCCCATAATATAGAGAAAATGAGGCTGAAACTTTTACATAGGGTACATCAAGAATTTATCTCCGGCTTAAAAAAGTTTTGGCTCCTCTTCATTCTCCAATATTTAGATATAGAGAATGCACCAAAATGACTAGTTTTAGTCTTTTAGGGTTTTCTGGTCCAGGGTCAAATTAGGGTTGACTCTCCCGGAGTTTTAACAAACCAAAATTTTGATCTTGGTCTCTAAATTTCTATTTTGAGGAGGAGGGAAATCCTATGCTGAGCTCACTCAAAAATTCCTCTTCTGTGAAAAGCCCTAATTTCCTGTAACAGTGACATGTCAAAAACTGAAAAATGCTTGGAATCAAATTTTGATTCGACAGAAAGATGCACCCTTCAATGGAGAGTTAGCCTAACGTCCTTTTGCTGATTATCTATAGAGAGAGACCCAAAAAGTAAGAATCCATAGCTTCTGCAACTGCATAGTGTCTTCTTCTCAGGTTAGCTCTGATACCATGTTAGTTTTTATCATTTAAGCAATATGATCTTAGGATCTTATCTGAGAGAATAACATGCACAACAATAATCACAAGAGACGAGACATAAAGAGTTTTCCTTGGGGAAACAATAAAGGAGAAAACCCCGCAACTTCCTCAGAGATAGAATGAGCACCAATGGCAAAAGTAAAATCCAAAGACAGAAAGATGATCTCCGATAGCTGTTCTCTCTCTCACTTGTGTGAGCTCATCTTCTCTCACTCATGCATTATAGTTGAGTGAGTGTGTGTTTAAAATAGAGAGGCTCACTCTCTATTTATACTAGTTTTCCACTTGACAATTACTTACCAGGGCTGAATTCACTAGGAGAGTCTAATAACCCTAGTACCCCTCAACTATGGGGACTATTTCCCCGACTTACAACAGAGGATTAACCTCTATGAATTTACATGACTTTATTATATTAATGTTTCTCTCGATAGGAACATCGGGGTACAATGAAATACAATAACATATACAAGTGAATACATTTTGAAGTTACAATTACATCAACATCAACATCATCATCATCATCATCATCACCATCATTATCATCATCATCATCATCATCGTCATCATCATCATCCTCATCATTGTCATCGTCATCCTCATCATCATAATATTCATGAACTAATTCATCATCATCTTCATTGTCAAACATGTCCATCACTAACAAATTGAGCAACAAAAACCATACCTATAGATTAATTAATGTGTTGTGTAGGTCCAATGATAAAATTTGTTATGTATGTGTCGGGATGGTGTGAAATTTTCCATGGTTAGACTAGACACATGCATTGATGATGTGGGAGGATTTCTAGAGTCAAACATCATTGTCATCATCATCAACATCATTGTCGTCGTCGTCGTCGTTGTCGACATCATCAACAACATCATCAGAGTCATCATCATCATCTTCATCATTTCATATGATATCAACATGGTGATCACCATATTCATCATCATTATCATCATCATCATCATCATCAAAATCGTTTTTGTCATCATCATCATCAACATCAACATCATAAACATCATCATCAACATCATCATCCTCATCATAAACATCATCAACATCATCATCGTCGTCATCATCATCATCGTCGTCATCATCCTCATCGTCATCATCATCCTCCTCATCATAATATCCGTGAACTAATTCATCGTCGTCTTCATTGTCAAACATGTCTGCCACTAAAAAATCGAGCAACAAAAACCATACCTATAGATTAATTAATGTGCTATGTGGGGCCAATGATGATATTTTTTATGTATGTGCCGGGATGGTGTGAAATTTTGCATGGTTAGACTAGACACATGCATTAACAGCGTGGGAGGGTTTCTATACTCAACCATCATCGTCATCAGCATCATCGTCATCATCGTCATCGTCGTCGTCAACATCATCATCATCAACAACATCATCATCATCATCAACATCAACATCATCATCAACATCATATTCAACATCATCATCATCATCATCATCATCATCAAAATAATCATGAACATCATCAACATCATGGTCATCATCATCATCATCATCATCATCATCAACAACAACAACATCATCATCAACATCATCGTAATCAGCATGATCGTCATCATCATCATCGTCGTCGTCATCATCCTCATCATCATAATATTCGTGAACTAATTCATCGTCATCTTCATTGTCAAACATGTCTGTCACTAAATAATCGAGCAACAAAAACCATACATATATATTAATTAATCGTCGTCATCATCATCATTAATCATCATCATCATCATCATCATCTTCATCATCGTCATCATCATCATCAACATCAACATCATTAACATCATCATCAACATCATCAACATCATCATCAACATCATCATCATCATCATCATCATCGTCGTCGTCATCATCATCGTCATCGTCGTCGTCATCATCCTCATCATCGTTGTCATCATCCTCGTCATCATAATATTCATGAACTAATTCATTGTCATATTCATTGTCAAACATCTCTGTCACTAACAAATTGAGCAACAAAAACCATACCTACAGATTAATTAATGTGCTACGGGGGGCACCGATGAAATTTTTTATGTATGTGACGAGATGGTGTAAAATTTGGCATGGTTAGCCTAGACACATGCCATGGTTGATCCATAGTACTTGGATTTTTATACATATTGATGTTGTGTTTGGAGGCTCTTAATGTCAGGGTATTTTTATACATATTTTCCATTACATCAACTACCAAATACTTACCTTTACCCAAAGTTTTATTATTACCCAAGTTTCACATACCATTACATCAACTACCAAAGACTTACATTTACCCAAAGTTTTAAATTTAATTTTAATTACTAGGTGTGGATGTAAGGAATTTGAACATGGTTAAGGTAGGAAATTTGAGCCTTAAGTTGTAAGAGAGTATTCTAATAATCTTGGGTCATGAATGCTGCCTTAGAAAAGTGTGTTTGACCTCTCAAGGGTGTCCTTTTCCTTTGATTATGGATCTCGATTCCATAAGTAGGTTGTGATAATTAGGTGTGGGTATTGGTACCGTCTGCATGGTCAAGGGAGGAAACCTAGGCCTCATTCCCTAAACAAATATTCTAGTCATTTAGGTCCGAGAATGATGTCTCAGACCATTGCACATCTAGGGTTGTTGAGGTTTTAGATATGGCAGGGTGAATAAAACTAGGTCTTGGGCCCTAACTATAAGTTAGAGGAATCGAGGGCTATGAATGATGACACCAATATAGGGAATATTTGGACTATAGGTTTATGGACACTATTTGGATGTTTTGAGCAAAAAAATGGTTATTATGATATGGAAGTGGTGAAAGGACAAAACCTAGGCCATAGGTCCTAAGGTAAGCTTCTAGGGCATGAGGACCATGAACAAAGTATTGGACCTCAAAATTTGGCCTCTATTAGATGTATTTTATTCTATGTGGTGATAGGATCACTAATAGAAGGTTTTGAACCCCATATATAGGACATGAATAGATACATGGTAAATGCAGGAAACCTAGGATTTATGCCCTAAATGTACACACTTAGGGCTTAAGGGATAGGAAGAAAGTATTTTAATAACAACTTAGATGGGTTGTCGGTCCTTGATAATTTTAAAGGAGGAAACACTGGACTTTGGCCATAAAGAAATATTGTATTGCTTCATATGCAAATCAATATTATGTTTTGAGATTTACATTTATTAGATTTAGAGACATGCATTGAATTCATAGACATTATTTAAGTGGGAAGACCAACATCTCAAGGCCAAAGATATATTTATGTCAACTTTTGGAAGCTTCCTTACCCTCTACAATTTTCATTCCTCGACACGATTTGATCATTGGCCGTTGCATTCGATTTATCTGACAGGGCTTCACGGCTTCAGGGCTTCACGACTTCACAGGTGCAATTTCTGTTGACGGTGAATTCACATTGTTCTCTGAATTTTACCTTCACGGGTTTTCTGCAATTCGTATTCACGGGCTACTAACGAATCTACTACACCTTCAATACGGTTGCATGCAATGTCTTCGGTATATAATTAGGTTAATTGTATGTAGGTGTGGAGGAATTTTGACATTGTGTTTCAGAAATGGTGGGGTGGGTAGTTTCAGTTCCATTTGTATGTTCTTTCTATTTTCACTGGTGGTGTATGTCGAAATCCCATATTCCTAGAGGCCAGTGCAATGAGTGGCGAGTAATTGCTATTTGTGGGTGTTTTGTTGTGTGTGTGGTCGAGATTTCTGTTGTTGCAATAGACATTGTTTTATGGTTTTCTCATGGAACTGGTTTGGAATGTATTTCTCACTATCATTAATTTTTCTAGGAAAAAAATAAAACTTCCCAATTCCTATTTAAGTCCTATAAAAAACAGTTGTTTCATTTTCTTCATTGTTTCATTCCTTCAGTTCGTTTTAATTTAAAATCATCTTCATCATCGTCATCATCATAATCAAAATCAAGATTATTAACATCATCATCAACATCATCATCAACATCATCATCATCATCATCATCAGCATCATCATCATCATCATCAACAACATAATCATCAACATCATACATCATCGTCGTCGTCGTCGTCGTCATCATCGTCGTCATCATCATCCTCATCATTGTCGTCATCATCCTCGTCATCATAATATTCGTGAACTAATTCATCATCATCTTCATTGTCAAACACGTTCGTCACTAACAAATTGAGCAACAAAAACCACACTTATAGATTAATTAATGTGCTACAGGGGGCATCGATGAAATTTTTTATGTATGTGACGGGATGGTGTAAAATTTGGCGTGGTTAGCCTAGACACATGCCATGGTCGATCCATAGTACTTGGATTTTTATACATATTGATGTGGTGTTTGGAGGCTCTTAAAGTGAGGGTATTTTTATACATATTTTCCATTACATCAACTACCAAATACTTACCTTTACTTAGAGTTTTATTATTACCCAAGTTTCACTTACCATCACATCAACTACCAAAGACTTACATTTACCCAAACTTTTAAATTTAATTTTAATTACTAGGTGTGGATGTAAGGAATTTGGGCATGGTTAAGTTAGGAAATTTGAGCCTTAAGTTGTAAGAGAGTATTCTAAGCATATTGGGTCATGAATAATGCCTTAGAAAAGTGTGTTTGACCTCTCAAGGGTGTCCTTTTCCTTTGATTGTGGATCTCGATTCCATAAGTAGGTTGTGATAATTAGGTGTTGGTGTTGGTACCATCTGCATGGTCAAGGGAGGAAACCTAGGCCTCATTCCCTAAAAAAATATTCTAGTCATTTACGTCCAAGAATGATGTCTCAGACCATGGCACATCTAGGGTTGTTGAGGTTTTATATATGGTAGGGTGAAGAAAACTAGGTCTTGGGCCCTAACTATAAGTTAGAGGAATCGAGGGCTATGAATGATGACACCAATATAGGGAATATTTGGATTATAGGTTTATGGACACTATTTGGATGTTTTGAGCAACAAAAATGGTTATTATGATATGGAAGTGGTGAAAGGATGAAACCCAGGCTATAGGTCCTAAGGTAAGCTTCTAGGGCGTGAGGACCCTGAACAAAGTATTGGACCACAAAATTTGGCCTCTATTAGATGTATTTTATTCTATGTGGTGATAGGATCACCATTAGAAGGTTTTGAACCCCATATATAGGACCTGAATCGATACATGGTAAATGCAGGAAACCTAGGACTTATGCCCTAAATGTACACACTTAGGGCTTAAGGGATAGGAAGAAAGTATTTTAATAACAACTTAGATGGGTTGTCGGTCCTTGATAATTTTTAAAGGAGGAAACACTGGTATTTGGCCATAAAGCAATATTGTATTGCTTCATATGCAAATCAATATTATGTTTTGAGATTTACATTTATTAGATTTAGGGACATGCATTGAATTCGTAGACATTATTTAAGCAGGAAGACCAACATCTCAAGGCCAAAGATATATTTATGTTAACTTTTGGAAGCTTCCTTACCCTCTGCAATTTTCATTCCTTGACACAATTTGATCATTGGCCGCTGCATTCGATTTATCCAACAGGGCTTCACAACTTCACAAGTGCGATTTTTGTTGATGGTGAATTCACAGTGTTCTCTGAATTTTACCTTCACGGGTTGTCTGCAATTCGTATTCACGGGCTGCTAACGAATCTATTACACCTTCAATACGGTTGCATGCAATGTCTTCGGTATGTAATTAGGTTAATTGTATGTAGGTTTGGAGGAATTTTGACATTGTGTTTCAGAAACGGTGGGGAGGGTAGTTTCAGTTCCATTTGTATGTTCTTTCTATTTTCACTGGTGATGTATGTCGAAATCCCATCTTCCTAGAGGCTAGTGCAACGAGTGGTGAGTAATTGCTATTTGTGGGTGTTTTGTTGTGTGTGTGGTTGGGATTTCTATTGTTGCGGTTTGTTGTTGCAATAGACATTTTTTTATGCCTTTCTCATGGAATTGGTTTGGAATGTATTTCTCATTATCATTCATTTTTCTAGGAAAAAATAAAAAACTTCCCAATTCCTATTTAATTCCTGTAAAAAACAGTTGTTTCGTTTGCTTCATAGTTTCATTCCTTCAGTTCGTTTTCTTCATTGTGTTGAAAGACCATCCTTTGGGATTTATGTTATTTGTAAAATAGTACATTAGTTGTTAGTTTTTTGGGGGTTTTCTTCACTTCCTTGTTATTTGAAATGAGTATTGTTTAGAGGTTGCAATGCATTTCGAGATAGGTTTTTAAGGTATTTTTTTTAAGAACCACAGTGCATAAAATAAAGAGGGTTTTCAATCCCTAGGTTTAGAGTTGATAAAAATAAAACAGATGTTTTCCAGATCGAGGTTTAGACTCAATGTGAAAATCCAGACAGGGTTTTCCAGTAGGATATATTGGCAGACTTGTGAGCAAAGAAACTGTTCTCGGTGACCTCTTCATCATTTTGGTGTAGATTTTTTTTCCCCCACTGTTTACATGATTGTTTTTACGACATATCCATGTTGTTCAACCTTTTCAATTAGTCTTGTTCATTTAAATAAGGGACCCTTGATCTCTCATTTAAACTAAGCTATTGAGATAATGGAATGCGGTGAATATGTTTAAAAAAAGAGTAAATTGCAAAGAACTTGCACCAGAAATAAAAACATAAACATGTTAAACATAGAAACACTGTATAATGAAACATGGTGAGTAGGTAGGAAAACAGAGTCAAACCTGGATGATTAAAAAAAAACATATAAAACACAACAACATTGTATGAATTTACTGCACAATCTCTTTTAATAAATTGGAAAGCATTGCTTGTTAAGAGTATTAATCTTGTCAGTTAGCCTATATTAGTTACATTCCATTAGTCAGTTCCATAATAGGTTAGCCCGTATTGGCTAGAACAGTCAAACATATTATATATATATATATATATAATTGTATGATAATACATAGTAAGTTTAAGCATTCATGGTTTGATAGTCATTTGTTTCATCTTTCTCTATATTTGAACATTGTATCAAAGCTTAAAAAATTTAATGAAAAGTTTGCAGCATTGAAGAACTCACCAAAACTCACAAAAACTTGATTTTGTTGTTGATTATCACTTGTTAGGGGTTCTTTGACACTGACACCTGCCTGTAACTACATATGAGGATCTTTTACTATTGATTTAGGGTAGAGAAGTGCCCCTAATTCATGGTTTGGGGATGTATGTGATATTTACAGAATAATGATAAGTCTCAAGGTTGAGGCCCAACTGCTCAATTGCAAAATAAAACAACAGTAAAAGGTCATGATTCTCCATTGCATGCCAAAGCAGCTGTTCCATTTCTTCTGCATGCTTACCCTCTTGAAAATATTTATTTCCTACAGCCTTATGGCGAAGTAGTTCACAGATCGTGGCCATAAATGATGTCATAGATTCCATACAATCCATGCCATACTTTTCAAGTGCAGAGTTTACTTCCTCATATTTCAACAGTAAATCAAGAGCCTCTTCCAATCTGCCCATGTAGAAATGGGCCTCGGAACACATCCTCCACCGCCATAATTTTGGACAAAGATAAATAAAATGAATGAATGTATGTTCATGAATTGAGGGACAACTTCATTTTATATTTCACCATTGAGTAATCCAAGAGGAAAATACCACGGATCAAGGAGTCAAGAAATAATATAAAATACTTTAGTTAGGGCTCTTTTAATTTCAATGTGGGATTTTGACACTTTACACATTCGTTGGGGTTTGGAATTGTACATGTATTGGCTGCATGTACTATCCAATGGGGAAACTACTACAAATACCATGGCT
Organism: Pseudotsuga menziesii; assembly: GCA_001517045.1. Lineage (NCBI taxonomy): Eukaryota > Viridiplantae > Streptophyta > Pinopsida > Pinales > Pinaceae > Pseudotsuga > Pseudotsuga menziesii. Next base: position 471,547 of record LPNX010538778.1, read on the forward strand.
GATATAAAATATTAATGTCTAGTTAAGTAAAATTCATAGACTCAATTCTAGTTAAGTAAAATTTTGAATACTTGGTTTAAATGCCCAACTATATTAGTAACACAAATATGAGTGTTTGCTAATGAGATTCAAATTTTGGTGTTTGGGAAGTGTCAACCAAAGTAAGGACTTCATCTTGTGACCTATCTTTTTAAAGGATGATACTTAATTAAGCATATGTAGGTCATAATGTTTGTCCCCTAGGAAAGTCGATAAAATTTATTATTGTGTCAACATGATGTCATAGGATGGTGTTTTTATGGAAAAGAGCTCATGCAAGTTAAGTCAACATGATGGTTGTGATTGACATAGGAACAAAATATACACATTTGTAGGGAAATGCACCTCAATCTCATGACATACCTAACCATTTATCTGAAATAGATTGACGACATGGAATCAATTTGTAGTAACAAATTATCCTTTCATCCATTTAAAGTAAATCACATGACAATGGTCCTAGTGGGTCTAGGCCATCATGGCTTCCTTCGAGAGTTAGAAACTCTAAAGATGGTTAAGGGACTAGATTTGGATTCATAAATGAAGGAGGTCATCCTTGTCTTGTAGATCAAATCCATAAACTATTATCCATTTAGATCATATCGGTTCACATAAAAAATAATAAAAGAATCACTTACAAATCAAGCACATCACATTCATGCTTGGAATTAAGAAATTGTATATGTAATTAGATAATAATATGGCATAAAGTCTATATTGGTCATCAAAATGCATGAATGTTTCACATTAAGATGTACGTGTCAAATGTAAATATATAATATAGTATGGGCTATAAAATACACAAATTGGAGGTCCATCAAAGAATACAAAGAATGTCATGTTATGGAAAGTGGTAATAAGTTTGTTTGATGTTTCCTAAGTGTTTATATGCACATTTAAAATGTAATATAACTTGTTTTGGAATATATATATATATAACCTGTGGATACTTTCCCACAATAGTGGATAGTGTTTATACACTTCATATAAGTCCCACTCACTTTTTCCTGGCACAACAATGAGATTAATTATAAACGATGTCTATATTTAGACAATATTTAACTATTTTAATAACCTCCATTCATCCCCCACAATCGATCATTCAATATTTCATAAAACATATGTAAGGATAAAATGATCATTTTTCTATGAGGCATGAAGAAGGACATGATCACATTTGTGGTTGAATGTGACCCTTTCCAAAGACATAAAGGTGAGAAATTGAAACCCTTGGGTGAAATTCAACCACTTCCAACTCCAACTACATTATGGACTGACATCTATGTATATTTCATTATGGGATAACCAAAATATGACAATAAGTCTATAATCATTTGTTTTGGTTGATCACCTTTGCAAATATGTTCATTTTTGTGCCATATAACACCTTTTTAGGGAATTTACGCTAGGTAATTTTTTCATGGATAATATATTCAAACTCTATTGTATGCTATAGAATATTTACATGAATCAAGACCCAATATTCACTATCTATTTAAGGAAAGAATTGTTTTGACTCTAGGTAACTCAACTAACTATTAGTACTACTTATTACCACTAAAAGGATGGTCAAACTAACATTGTCAATAAGTGTTTGTTGGAATATTTGTGGTTCTTTACAACATATTGCAATCCCAATGGGTTCAATGGTTTCCTTTAGCAAAATGGTGATATAATACTACTCATATTACTTCCATTCAAATGACTCCATTTGAAGTTGTTTATGGCCAAAACCCCCCTCAGTGTTATCATACTTACCAGGAATATCTAAGGTCTAGTAGGTTGAAAAAAAAATCATATATCAAATTAAAATTATTTTCACTCTAAAGGATAATTTACTAATGGATCATAATAGGATGAAGTAGAAGGTTGATCAATGTCATTCATAACACCATTTTGTAGAAGCAGATAATGTCTTTCTTCACCTAAAAACCTATTTGCAAACCTCACTTAATGCCAACCACTTATGGAAGGTTTCCCCCAAGATTTATGTGCCCTATAAGACCCTCAATGTGTGGGCCCCATGGATTACAAATTAGGGATACCTATTAAATCCAATATTCATTACATTATTCATGCTTATTTCTTGAAGAAAGTGGTTGACCATGAGTGTTGCATTCAAACTATCCTTATAGAATTAGGTGAAAATGTTGTATTTTGTTGCAAATTAAGTATATTATTGATAAAAGGGAATTCCATATCCACCATTACACCGTCCAAGAGTTCTTGATCTAGTGGAAAGATACCCATCCCGAGGATGCTACATGGGAACCAACATATATACTTCAATAATTTCCACATCTTCGTCCTTGAGGACAATGCTATATTTTAAGGGGAAGGGCTTGCTAGGGTCGTATCCCAACCCATTAAATATATAGGTTGTTATGTACTAAGTCCATCTATATTGGGATTAACACTTCAACAGATTTGGTGTCTCTCAGCACTAACACTCAAGTAGAGTTGGTGGCCCTCTGGTCACTTCTATATTATGCAGCCTCTCTCATGGTGTGGGTGACTCACAAGTGGTGATAAATTGGGAAAATACAAAGGCTTGTGTGAATTTGTTAGATCTGGTTCACTGGTGTGAACACATTGTAGCATTAAAATCCTCTTTTCTCTCTTTAAATTTCTCACAAATTTACAGAGAACACAATTCGAGTGCTGATGCTTTATCTAAAGAAGCTCTTTTCCTTAATATGGGGATTCTATAATATTTTGAAATTTTAGATGGAGAGATGATTGGGAGTGATACTATCCAGTTGTTTGATGGATGAGTGTGCCCCACATCCTGGCTCTTCTCATCTTTCATGTAAAGATTGATTTTTTTATGGTATGAGCCTATTTATGGATGCCTTTATGATATTTTAGCATCACTTTATTTAGTTGGAGGGGTCTCCACTTTCCCCTCAAGAGCTTCTTTGGATAAATTGACATGACCCTCATTGTTTTCTCAATTTACAAGCTGAGATCTTTATCGATCAAAAGATTGGATTTTGCTTTGACAAGCTAGGTGTTGGTTGTGGAGACTGATATTCCAAATCCAGAGATATTATTCAGTCGTGTTTGTACCCCAGGTGTATTGTACACTCGTTCCCACTACTTTGGGGTTTGGGGGCAGAACCCCCGAACCTAGACGATATTTTTTGGCCAACAGTTTTTTGGACCCATGGTATTGGGTTAACTGTAGTATTTTCCCATGGTAATTTTCCCCTATGAAAGAAAGCATTGCAACACAGTTGGGTATGGTATTATAGCATTGTAAACAATCTCTGTGATTGTGTGGGAGAGACTATGAGAGTGTGAAGAGGAAGTGCAACGGTTTTGCTGCAGGTTGTATCCCTTCATCTTTCTAGACTGTAATAAAAGGACTGGAAATTTGTTTGTGGACGTAGCCCATCGTTTGGGTGAACAACGTTATATTTGTGTCTCTTTGTAACGTGTTTAATGTGTTTTACATCTTATTTAATGATTTAACTGTCTATCTGTTATTGCTCTGCGGTCCTATTTTCTAACAATTTGTATCAGATCCAAAAGGTCTATTTGGCTAGTAAACTCGCAGGAAATAAGGGTTTTTGGTTCTAGTGGGAGAAATGGCGGAAGAGGGAGGGAAAGTTTAGGGTCGAGAAATTTAACGGCAAAAACTATCAGTTATGGAAGATGCAAATGGAGGACTATATGTACCTGTCGTTGGGAGGAAAATCAAAACAACTGGCAGCTATGAAGGATGAAGAGTGGGAGGTTCTTGAAAGAAAGGAACTGGGAACAATACGGTTGTTCCTAGTTTCTTTGGTGGATTTCAATATTTCGAAAGAAAAAACAATGGAGGGCGTGATGAGCACAATGGGTAAGCTCTACGAAAAAAACTCGGCTTCCAACAAGGTATTTTTAATGAAGTGTTTATTTAATATGAAGATGTTGGAAGGTGGATTTGTTGTCGATCATTTAAATGAGTTTAATACACTTGCTAGTCAGTTAAGTTCTATAAACATGAACTTCGATGATGAGGTTAGGGCTCTTCTAATCTTGTGTTGATTTCCAGAAAGCTGAAATAGCTTGGTCATGGTTGTAAGTAACTCTGTCCCTAGTTCAAACACTCTTAAGTTTGATGATGTTGTTGGTGTTATTCTTAGCGAGGAAATGCGACGAAAAATCACAGGTGAGACATCAGGAAATGCGTTTTCCATGGAGAGCAGAGGGAGACAAAATGAGAGAGAAAGAAGACCAAGAAATCACGACAAGTCTAAAAAGGGCAGATCCAAGTCCATATTTAGAAAAATAGAGTGCTGGAACTATGGTAAGAAAAGAGACCTGAAGAAAGACTACATAGCACCAAAGAAGAAATGTAAGAGGCAGCAAGAGACTACTCAGGAAGCGAATGTACCAGGTGATGTGTTACAAGATGATTTGATTCTTGCATTAGATAATACTAGTGATTACTGGGTAGTAGATTCAGGGGCTTCATGTCATGCTACACCCCATAGGAAATTCTTTCATGATTATGTTCAAGGTGATTTTGGGTATGTGTTATTGGGGGATGATGAACCATGTAAAATTGTTGGAAAGGGTAAGGTATGGATTAAGTTAAATAATGGAAATGACTGGCCGCTAATGTTGAAATACTGAGAGGGGGGTGAATCCGTGTTTGTACAATTATAAAACTTTAATAAAAAACAGGTTGTTGATCACCAATCACAGCACATCATCAATGTGTATAAAGATAACAAGATGCACAGTACACAATAGTTTTAATGTGGAAACCCAAGTTCTGGGGGTAAAACCACGGAAGCCTTTTTAAAATAGTTTTCCAGAAATAACTGGAAGGAAGGAACAACTCCCTTATTATATAGACTTCAATTTTACAGCTTCAACTGGAAGGAGGCTATGACCCCCTGATTTATAGGCTATGACCTGAAGGAAGCTGCCACTCCCTAGTTTTTCGGCTTCCACCGGAAGGAGGCTACGACCTCCTTTCCTTGCCCCGTCCTGCCACCCTAATAAGAAGAAGATTGTTGAACCTGTGGACCTGTCATGCACCAAATCCTGCTGCTGATAACCTTTGTACTATGTTTACTTCCAAGTCATCCTTATCATTGCCACACATACTGCTCTATACACAATCATTAGACATGCATCATCATAGAGTTTGCGTCAATGTCATCAAGTATGAACCAACATCAATTAGAAAGTACTATCATCATCAAACATGTAATAAGTACACATCATAGTGCATAGAAGTGTGTCACCACACCATGGCAAGCATTATGCCATCAGCATCATCAAATCAGAGTGAATAGCATACATGTCATCATACCACTGCATTCATTTAATACTGTTCACACAATAATTGTACACCATCAACATGTCAACATACCTTGGACTATACTGTACTTATCACTGAGAATGTGTAAGCATCATCAAGCATATCTCAGGAGTCAAAAAATATCACTCCATATCACTCTATATTCATCATTATCATGCATCTAAAAGATCATTGTCAATTCAATCATTGTCATCACTTGTACTGTAGATGATGATCACTGTTGTTTAGATGCAAACAATGGACTGTATAGTGGAAGAAGGCAGCAGCCAATTTCCAAAAGGAGAGGATTGTATTCTCTCCAAAAGCAGGGTTCAGCCAGATGTCTATCAAGTTAAAGAGGAAGATCAACCCATGAGCAAATTTATACTCCTCTCCGACCTGCTGTTATTCCTGCAACGAATACCCAACTAAAGATATGGGGAACGAAAGGTTTTTTCACTTCTCCTCTGTTTCAGAACATATAGCTGGTGGTCACATAGCCCATGGAACGTGATCTAGTAGGCACTTTCAATCCCTTGAGGTCGGATTATTAGATATTATGAACAAACAGATCAGGTTCGAAATGTGGCCTGGTAGAAGGAAGTAAATCGGAATCGCACGTATTAGCGGTCATGAAAGAGGGCACCAACTGATTTTAGACTCTAGTGTTGGTTTGTGGTATCATTGTGTTTTCAACGCTGAGGGTGCGGTCCTTCTTGCATATCCTGGATGGTCTTGAGGGGACGTGGATTCACCATGAGAATGGGTTGGCCCTCTCTAGCACTCATGGCCACTCAATTGCGTAAGTGTCATGATCCTTCATCCTTTACTGTCATTCTCAGCCCAAAAATTATACTCTACTGCTAAAAAAACGTGACTGCTCCTACAATGCTGAAATGAAGATAAAATAGAGCTATTCGACGGCCATAGAATTGGATTGAATTCTTCAAAATTTTCCCTATAGAAAAGATTGCTCCTGAATGTTCACGGCCTGTGCTGGGGCTCGCGGCTTCCTTCAAATGTGACTCGGCACCCCTTAAACTATCGATTTCTGCAATCCCGATCATAAAACCCAAATGGTGGATGAGCTCTCACAAGAGCGTTACGGATGTCAAACAGAAGAGAAAAAAGAAGAAGCAGGAATTGCCTGCATATGCTGCCTTCCGAGACCCATGCTCATGTCGACGGGAATTTCCAGATTTCGTCACTCATTCACATGTTCAATAGCTCCATTAATGTCACAATATGTTAGAATATTTATATGCGTTGAGGAGAGAAAAAAAACATAGGAGCCGACTTTATGAGGGTAGTGAAAGAATATTTTATCATTTTATTAATTGATGATGGGGCCGAATTATCCCACTTAGAGTTTGTAAATATATTAAATGTTTTATAATTTAAGTTTATTAAATTTATATTTTCTTAACACTTTAAATTAATTATTATTTTAAAGTTTATTAATTTATATTTTCTTAATATTTCTAAATTAATTATTATTTTAAATATAACCTTAACCATGTGTGTGTTTTATTTCTATTATTACTTTAGAGTTTTGATATGTTAAGGCATCATAAAGGTGTAAATGGTACTAAGGTATCATTATGTAATGATAGGGTAGATGTAGGCTAGGGTACCAAAGGTAATGGTTTTAAGGACTTTAGTTAAGTCGCCACGACTTCATAAACAAGAACATCAAGGTGTGGGAGTGCCTGGGCTTCTCTTAGGGTACCATGACCTCTGACAAACACAAATGACCATTGAAAGGGTCATTTGGGCTCTTACAACTTTTTCAACCCACCAAGGACACAATCTAAGACAACTTAGGGGTACTGGAACACTCTACAGGGATTTTGGCAATCTACCAAGGGCTCCAAGGGCTTCAGACTTGGGCTTGGAAAAATTCAAAAGGTCTCCTTAGACACTGACACTTACTCAACCCTCAGAGGCTCTTCAAGGAGAACCAATACACACTAAAACACACCTGTTGGCATCAATGACAATTTAGTCAACAATCTCCCCCTTTGTCATTGATGACAACTCCAAAGCTCCCCCTTCAAATGAGCTTCCTTTGTCCACATATCTCCCCCTTTGATCATGCTTCTTTTACCTACCTTGTTCAAATTTTTCTCCCCCTTTGGCATCAATGGCAAAGGGTACTTCTTCCATGCTCCCCCTATCATATTGTATTGTTGTTGAAGATAGATGAATTCAATTAGGAGATAATATGACTCCCAATTTTTCTCTGAGGTATTCAAAAGTCTCTCTTGGGAGAGGCTTAGTGAAAACGTCTGCAACCTGTTCTTTTGTCCCAATATATTCCAACTTGATATTATTTTCTGTGACCTATTCCCGAAGAAAGTGAAACTTGATTGGAATGTGCTTGGTATTGGAATGCATAACTGGATTCTTGGAGATACTGATGGCACTCGTATTGTCACATAGAATAGGAATCAGTTGATTACATGTCACGTGTATGTCTTGTAGGGTTTTCTTCGTCCAAAGTATCTGAGTACAACAAGATGTTTCTTCTATATATTCTGCTTCTGCGGTTGATAAGGACATTGAAGATTGCTTTTTGCTTGACCAAGATACCAAACAACCGCCTAAAAATAATGTTGTTCCACTAGTTCTTTTTCTATCGTCAACACATCCTGCCCAATCTGCGTTTTAATATGCTATCAATGTTAGATCATTCCCTTTTGGATACCAAAGTCCAAAATCCAAAGTTCCTTTGAGATACCTAAAGATCCTTTTAACTGCTATAATGTGAGTTTCCTTTGGGACAGCTTGAAATCTTGCAACTTGTCCAACAGCTTGCATCACATCTGGTCTGGAGGCAGTTACATATAGTAAACTACCAATCATTGACCTATAGAGCCTTTGATCAAATTCCTTAGATTCATCGTCTTTGCTTAGCTTACAACCGGTGATCATAGGGGTACTCATAGGTTTACAGTATTCCATCTGGAATTTCTTCAACATCTCCTTAATGTATTTTGTCTGGGTAATAAAAATGCTTTCTGTTTTTTGAGATATCTAGAGTCCCAAGAAGAAGGTCAATTCACCAAGTAATGACATTTCAAACTCTTTTTGCATGTCCTTAGCAAATTGTTGACTCAATGAATCATCATCACTTCCAAATATGATATCATCAACATAAACTTCAACGATGAGTATGTGTCATTGTCTTGTTTGATGTACAAATTGCTATCTGCACTTCCCCTCTTAAATTTTTGCTGTATTAAGTACCTGTCCAATCTGGAGTACCAAGATCTTGGAGCTTGCTTTAGTCCATATAAGGCCCTTTTGAGCCTGCATACATAGTCCTTGTTTTTTTAAAGTTGAAATCCTTCTGGTTGTTCGATATATAATTCTTCTTCCAATTCCCCATTTAGAAAGGCTGATTTTACGTCCATCTGATACACTTTGATGTATTTGGAGCAAGCATAGGCCAATATCATTCTAATAGCTTCCATTCTGGCAACTGGTGCATATGTTTCTTCAAAGTCTATTCCTTCGATCTGAGCATAACCCTTACAAACCAATCGAGCCTTATTTCTGATTACCTGTCCATCTTCATTCATTTTGTTTCTGAAAACCCATTTTGTGCCAATAACATTTTTTGTTATGTGGTCTTGGAACAAGTTCCCAAGTTTCATTCTTCTCGATTTGATCTAGTTCTTCTTCCATAGCTTTAACCCATTGTTCATCTGTACTGGCCTCTGCAAAAGTTCCAGGTTCAGTTGTATACAAAAGAGAGAAGTGTACCTGTTCATTTCTTCCGGATTGTCTTCTTCTGGTTCCTATTCTGGCATCCTTATCACCAATAATCTGATTTGATGGATGATTCTTCTGGTACCAATTCTTAGGTGATGGATGATCCTTTTGTTCTTCTTGTTCGACAGTTGGTTGATTCAGTTCTTCATCTTCTGTGAGTTTCTCTTCATCCTCATTGGGTTGTTCTTCCATTTTAATTTTTTTCATACCTCTTTTCTTGGAACCTTTCTCTTCTTCATCGTATGATTCTTCTGAGTCTTCTTTGGATGATGTTAGTATTCCTTCAACTATCTTCACGTTAATGCTTTCAATCACTTTGTCTAATCTCAGATTGTACCATTTGTAATCTTTCCTCTTGGATGAATATCCAACAAATATGCCCTCATCTACTCGAGAGTCAAATTTTCCAATATTCTTATCATCTCTTTTGATGTAACACTTGCTTCCAAAGATTCTGAAGTGTTGTACACTTGCTGCTCTTCCGGTCCATAGCTCATAGGGAGTTTTATCATTTTTGTTTCTGATTAATCCTCTGTTTAATATGTGTACTTCTGTATGAACTACGTGTCCCCAAAATTTGTCATTTAACTTGGATTCATTCAACATGGTTCAATCCATCTCCATTACTGATCTATTCTTTCTTTCAGCAACTCCATTTTGCTGAGGTGTTCTGGCTACTGAAAATTGTCTCTTTATTCCATGCTCTTCACAGTACTTGTTGAATTCATCAGAAGTGAATTCTCCACCGTTGTCAGATCTAAGACACTTGATTCGTGACCCTGTTTCATTCTCGACCAGTTCCTTGAACGTTTTGAAACATCCAAATGCTTTTGATTTCCTGTTGAGAAGACATATCCATGTCATCCTGGTATAGTCGTCAATAAGTAGCATGAAGTATTTTTCACCATTCAATCCTTTGCTTTTGGTTGGTCCACATAGGTCAGCGTGAACAAGCTCCAAAGGTTTTGTAGAAGAATGCTCTTTCATCTTAAAATGCACTCTTGTTTGTTTTCCATGTTGACACTGTTCACATATAGAGTTAGCAGGTTTTGTGACTTCCGGCATATTTCGAACTGCTTGGTTTTTGTAGATTTTGACCAAATTGTCAAAATGTATATGCCCCATTCTTCTGTGTCAAAGCCAGCTTTCATCTTCTTTTCCCAAGTGACATTTTTCGAACTCAATCTCATCTAACACGTATATGTTGTTTGGTGTTAACTTTTCATATGCTTAGCTAAGACATCAGTACTTCATTTCATTTTCATAACAAAACCATATAAACAGGATCACTGAAAGATAGACAAGCACAACCATACAAAATGAACACAAAGATTTATCCTGGGAAAAACCTAAAGGGAAAAACCTAGCAAAAGCTTCCTCAATATAGATGCCCCAAAAAGATAAAAGATAAAAGATAAAACCAGCAAGGAGATCAAAGCTTGATCCTCCTCCTTCTCCAGCTACTTTTCTTCTCCACTAATGCGCTACACAAGTGAGAGTGTGTGCTCAAATGAGGAGAGCTACACCTCTATTTATATTCATCCGTTCACTTCAATTAACTCATCTGACATGTAGGCTCGACTTAATCATGTAGCTTGAGTTACACATGTAGGCTCAAGTAACCACACTGGGGTGCTAATGACCCACCTTTACAATTAGAGGGGAAAACCTCATGACTCTTATTAGTTCTTCCGATTAGAAGCATCGGGGTACAAGATAATACAAGTGGTTCTCTCGGTAGGACCATCGGGGACCAAAAAAGATACATATAGAATATTCTTCGAAGTTACAATATTTCAACACTCCCCCTTAACGAGAAGGGTATTCTACAACAACATCAACAACAACAATAGTAGGAGAGAGATATCATCAACATCATCAGGGTAATACATCTATAAATCATTGGAAGCTTTTCAACATTATGTAGTATTCATATTCAATCTTCAGTCTTCATCATCATTAATACTTTGACTGTTTTGATCAACAACATCTTCAGCACTTTGACCTTTCGATCAGCAACATCATCTTCAGCACTTTGACCTTTCGATCAGCAACATCATCTTTAGCACTTTGACCTTTCAATCAACAACATCATCTTTAGCACTTTGACCTTTTGATCAACAACATCATCTTCAACACTTTCGATCAGCAACAACATCATCATCATACTCTGGTTTTTTTATCAGAAACATCATCATGAAAATATCATCATCACCAAAACATCATTATCATCAAAACATCAACATCATCATCATCAAAACATCAACATGATCCTTCCTTTTGGAATTACGGGATTAACATGTCTATGGTTCTCAGACGATCCTTCCTGTCGGAATTATGGGATTTAGGTCTTTACGGAGTTACTAACGATCCTTCCTTTCGAAATTACGGGATCAACACATCTGTGGAGCTTAGACGATCCTTCCTTTCAGAATTACGAGATCAAGTCTTTACGGAGCTACTAACGATCCTTCCTTTCAAAATTACGGGATTTAGGTCTTTACAGAGTTGCTAACGATCCTTCCTTTCGGAATTATGGGATCAACACATTTGTGGAACTCAGACAATCCTTCCTATTGGAATTATGGGATCAACACATCTGTGGAACTCAGACAATCCTTCCTGTTGGAATTACAGGATCAAGTCTTTACAGAGCTACCAACGATCCTTCCTTTCGGAATTATGGGATTTAGGTCTTTACGGAGTTACTAATGATCCTTCCTTTCGGAATTACGGGATCAACACATCTGTGGAACTCAGAAAATCCTTCATATTGGAATTACAGGATCAAGTCAATGATCCTTCCTTTCAGAATTACGGGATTTAGGTCTTTACGGAGTTACTAATGATCCTTCCTTTCAGAATTATGGGATCAACACATTTGTGGAATTCAGACAATCCTTCCTCTAGGAATTACGGGATCAACACACGTTCTCGAGTACTAAAGTCACTGGATCCATTCTGAACCGAAGTTCAAGGATGATACAATCCTACCACATTCACAGGGACTGAGATCTCCGGATACATTTTGAACCAAGGTTCGGGGATGATGCAATCCTACCACTTTCACGGGGGCCAAGACCTCTAGATACATTTTGAACCTAGGTTTAGGGATGATGCAATCCACCACTTTCATGGGGGTCGATACCTATTGATACATTTTGAACTGAGGTTCAGGGATGATGAAATCCACCAATTTCACGGGGGCCAAGACCTCTGGATACATTTTGAACCGAGGTTCAGGGATGATGCAATCCACCACTTTCACGGGGGCCGAGACCTCCAGATACATTTTGAACCGAAGTTTAGGGATGATGAAATCCTACCACATTCATGGGGGCCGAGACCTCTGGATACATTTTGAACCGAAGTTCAAGGATGATGCAATCCCACCACATTCACGGGGGTCGAGACCTCCTGATACATTTTGAACTGAAGTTCAAGGATGATGCAATCCCACCACATTCACGAAGACCGAAGTCACCAGATCTATTTTGGACAGATGTCCCAGGATGATATAATCCCTCTTCATTCTCGAGGACCGAGGTCATAGGATCAATTTTGGACAGATGTCCCGGGATGATACAATCCCTCTTCATTCTCTAGGACCGAGGTCACCGGATCACTTTTGGACAGATGTCCCGGGATGATACAATCCCTCTTCATTCTCGAGGGCCGAGGTCACCAGATCACTTTAGGGCAGATGCCCAGGGATGATACAATCCCACTGCAACATCGCTACTCCCCCTTTCGAGGAAGGTTCTTCCGAACCTCACCAAGCTTGTCTTGAAAGTGTTTGAACTTTACTCGAGACAGAGGCTTCGTTAGCACATCAGCAACCACACCATCATCATCTACATCTTCAGTATGTGAATACTGAACTATCACCATCTATATCTCCAGTATGTGAATACTGAAAGCATCATCATCTATATCTTCAGTATAGAAATACTGAAAGCATCATCATCTCTATATTCAGTATAGAAATACGGAATCACCATCATCTGCATCTACAGTATGTAAATACTGAAACATCATCTATATCTTCAGTATGGGAATACTGAAACATCATCATCTGTGTATTCAGTATAGAAATATGGAATCACCATCATCTGCATCTACAATATGTAAATACTGAAACATCATCTATATCTTCAGTATGGGAATACTTAAACATCATCATCTGCATCTTATCTCGTATGTAGAAATACCGGATTTCTATGTGTTACAATGGAACACAGGGTTCTCTGTCATCACAAATCTGGTTAACACATATAATCATTGTAGTATCCATATTCAGTTCAAAGAGACCTGATATCAGCTTCCGAAGCCATATGGCTTCACAACTTAGCAGAGCAATCTGCTATGTATCTTGCTTCAACCATGCTACGAGAAACATTGGACTGTTTCCTGCTAAACCATGAACTCATAGCAGACCCCAAACAAAAGCATCTACCTAATGTGCTTTTCTTGTTTGAGATACTTCCAGCCCAATATGCATCTGTGTAGCCATACAATCTAAACTCATGGCTACCATCATAATATAAACCAAAGTCTATAGTCCCTTTCAGATATCTCATCACATGTTTTGCAGTTACTAGGTGAACCCGTATTGGTTGAACAAGATGTTGACTTAAGGTGTTCAAAGAAAAACAAATGTCTAGTCTGGTATTTGTTAAGTACATCAATGACCCAATGATCTATCTGTAATGAGTCATATCCACTAACTCTGATCAGCTAACAGCTTCAGGTTGGAGTCCATGGGTGTGGCCATGACTTTGCATTCCAACATATTGAATCTCTTCAATATCTCTACCACATACTTTCCTTGGTTGAGAAATATTTCTTCTGAACTTTTCCATACTTCCAGACCTAGGAAATAATGCATTAACTCAAGGTCTTTCATCTCAAATTCTTCTGCTAGTTTCTTCTTGCTTTCCATGACCCGTTTCTCATTTCCTGTCAAGGATAAGTCATCTACATATAATAACAGGATGACAAGTTCATCTTCTACAACCTTGATATAAAGGTTAGGATCAGCTTTACTCTTGGTAAATCCCATGCTCGACAATAAACTATCTATTCTTCCATACCAAGCTCTGGGAGCTTGCTTCAGGCCATAGAGGACCTTCTTCAACTTGCATACGTGATTCCATCTGGCTTCAACTTCAAATCCTCATGAATATTCGATGAAAAAACTCTTTCTCAATCATACCATTAAGGAAGGCTTGTATTTACTTCACCATGGAAGAAACTACCATGATAGTTCTGAAGGAAGTGTACCTTACTTCCTGGAGTAAGTGTCTCTTCAGAATTAATTCTCTCTTTCTGAAAGAAACCTCTGGCCACAAATCTTGCTTTATACTTCTCGATACTTTAGTCAGCTGCATGCTCTATTTTGTATATCCATTTGGAGGATACAATACTCCTTCCTTCTAGTTTGGGAACTATATCCCATACATCATTCTAGTATTCTTTCATCATGAGTTCGTCTTGTCAGATCATCAACATATCCTAGTTTTCTGCATTCAACTTTGAAGGTTGGAACCCACTTTAGTCTTGGTAAAGTATCGATCCATCAAGAAGCTGTCCATCATGTCGTACCGTGTCGAACTCAGATATCTTCTGTAGTCACTCCCCCTGAAGTGGAGTATTATCTTCCTTCTTCATTCTGTACAGGTGGTTCTATGCTTGATATATACTGGTCAATAGAGTATGTCATGTCATAGTCTATTCTTTCTGAGGCAAATCATGAACCTTGCTTTGTACACTTGTTCTTGTAGATCCATATGGAAAATACTACGTACTTCCCTTTATGTCTCGAAATCATATCGTATACATCATTTCCCATGATCAAGTGTTATTCTTTGATCATAGCTTCTTTCATAGCATTCTTTTCTTCATCTTGAATTATCTTTCATACCCATGGTGGTATTCATCCTTCGAGGTGGATCTACCGCTCTCTGAAGCTCTTTCTTTCGTCATGGTGTCTCTGACCCTGGGAGCTTCAGATTCATGTTTATTGAATTGTCATCACTTGTTCTTTGGAACAAGTCTCATCCTTCTTTTCTTGTAGGAGGTTGTACAGGACCTTTCCTACAATTCAAATGCACCAGTTGCATGGTTAGAACTATTTCATAAAACATATGCATAACTACAAATTATTATGCATCATGCAACTGTTTAGCCAATACAACATTCATCCATATCTCACAGAAAATTTCTAGATGCCTTCCATCTCTACCATGACATCATTGAGATTGTGCACTAATCCAATATGTCAGCAAAGAGGTTTCATTCTAGATAAGTAGCAATGGAGAGATGTATAGCACCATGAGCTACTTACCAATCACATGCATATTAGTAGTATACATTCATTAATGTAAATAATCTATCATGTATAACACATCAACTGAATATGCATAACAAAACAATATCATTAAATGACAATTGAATACTTATCTTTTGGTTGTTTTGTGGGTAGACTCCTTCTTGATCATTCTCCTTCATCATCTTCTTCATTCATGAAATCATCATTTCTTATCCAAATGATAAGATGGATAAGAGGTTCGTCAAGAATTGAGTTCTTCATATTCCTCATCGCTTGAGGGATCTTCTTTGAATGGTGAGAGCTTGATCTTCAATTTGCCCCCATCTTTCTTCTTCTCTTCTTATGAGACAAGCTTCTTCTTCTTCCCAAAGTCAACTCAAAGTAATCACTTCCTTCTGGCACACATTCCTCACATGAATGAATCCCATGATCATGGGAGGCCATTCAAGGTGGCTATCACCACTTCTACATTCTCTGCTTCTTCTTCTACCGCTTCAAGATGTTATGCATTCTGGATCTTCACATTCTTCAACTGTTTTCTCAAATCCATCTTCTGAATTATGTTCTTATATTCAAATAGCTTGATCAAGGAATCAAACATATTCAGTGTCTTTAGGGAAGATACTTGTGGTACAATTTGATCCGTGATTGAATCAACAATGATCTTCTTGGCCTTGATCAAGTTCTTCTTGTGTAAGGCTTTGAGGCTCATCTCCCTCTAGAACTAGAACCTCTCTGTTCATGTAGGTGTCCAATTCATTTTCTTCAGATGGATCAAATACTTTCATGCTTGGAAGTTTTCTACTTCACCAAGCTTATCATCAATCTGATGTCATAGATCACTTTGAAATGAGTACCTCAAATGCAAATAACAAAAGATTATATCTTACCGATTTGAGGTGTCCGTCCTGCTTTCGGAGCTAGCTGACCTAGGGTTTGTCAGAGAAACCCTAATTTTCAAAACTTGGAATATTTCAGATCTGATTGCATAGAAATATAGATCTCTTCAAATGGAGCTGTCCAATGTACTCCTTTTCTAAAAACAGTGGAGGGAAGCTCCTGGAACAGGAAGCCCTAGTTTTCCAATTTCTTCTACAGAAATGCCTGTTACTGTTTCTGTGATATCTATGAAGTTACTATTCCTCTATGTCTTCAATTTCTCAATGAGGTAATGTCGCATGTCCCTGATCCAACACCACATTTTTCATTAGAATTGGGTTCACCAATTGGGATTTATGATCATTTTCCCAAGGTTACCTGTTACAGAACTGTTCAGAACAGTGAAGTTGTAGATCATGCCACGTGTCACTGGCTCATATTGAGGTTCTGAAATTTGGACCACGGAAATTAAATTTTGTGATATTTTTGTAACATCTTTAGGAATTCCATTTGGACTTCTGTAGCCCAAGCTATAGCAATTTTCCCTAGGTGTCTTGTTTAGGGATGAATTTTGGAAGAGGCTAGAACCCTAACTTGGAGGGATCATATCTCCTAGAATATAGCTAATATGAGGATTAATTTTGGACACAATTTTCATTAGGATTATATTTTCTATATCTGAAATTTTCAGCTCCTGAAACTTTGCCAATATTGGGATATAGCGAATATATCAAAACTTAGCAGTTTTAGTATTTAGGGTTTTTCTAGCTCCAGGTCAAACTAGGGTTTGACTTTCCTGGAGTTTCACCCAACCAAAAATATTGATCCAGGTCTCTAAACTTCGATTTTGATGAGGAGAGAAATCCTATGTTGGGCTCACTCAAAAATTCTTCTCCTGCAAAAATCCCTAATTTCCCACACCGAAAACTAAAAATGCTCGGAATCGAATTCCGCTTCGACAGAAAGATGCGCCCTTCAATGGAGAGTCAGCCTAGACTTCTTTTGCTGATCAATTGTGGAGAGAGAACCAAAAAGTAAGAAGCCCTAGATTCTATAGTTGCACAATGTCTTGTTTTCAGGGTGGCTCTGATTCCATGTTAACTTTTCATATGCTTAGCGAAGACATCAATACTTCATTTCATTTTCATAACAAAAGCATATAAATAGGATCAATGAAAGATAGAAAAGCACAACCATACAAAAGGAACACAAATATTTATCCTGGGAAAACCCTAAAGGGAAAAACCCAGCAAAAGCTTCCTCAATATAGATGCCCCAAAAAGATAAAAGATAAAAGATAAAACCAGCAAGGAGATCAAATCCTGATCCTCCTCCTTCTCCAGCTACTTCTCTTCTCCACTAATGCGCTACACAAGTGAGAATGTGTGCTCAAATGAGGAGAGCTACAACTCTATTCATATTCATATGTTCACTTCAATTAACTCATCCGACATGTAGGCTCGAGTTAATCATGTAGGCTCGAGTTACACATGTAGGCTCAAGTAACCACACTGGGGTGCTAATGACCCACCTTTATAATTAGAGGGGAAAGCCTCATGACTCTTATAAGTTCTTCCGATTAGAAGCATTGGGGTACAAGATAATACAAGTGGTTCTCCCGGTAGGACCATCGGGGACCACAAAAGATACATATAGAATATTCTTCGAAGTTACAATATTTCAACGTTTGGAGTCCTAGTGGCTATGGATACTAACTTCCTTGATCCTTGCTTTCTTATTTTACATCCTTTTGAGTTGAAGATGAGTTCATGACCTTGATCACACATCTGACTGATGATTAGCAGATTATGTTTCATGTTATCTACAAGCAAGACATTTTCAGCCAAGGAGTTTTTACTTCTGAGCTTTACTGTGCCCTTTCCCAATACTTTTGCTAAATTGTTATTTCCAAATGATACAGATCCTTTATCCTTTTCAATATTGACGAAAGCATCTTTGTCACCTGTCATATGATTGGAGCAACCACTATCAACATACCATTTTCCAGAGCCGTGATTCTTATCTTGAAGAGCAATACCACATTCATAGTTGTTGTTATTGTGTTTAATCCACACCTTGTTGGGCAAGTCCTCATTTCTTATTGTTGGTATCCTAATTCTGCAATTTCTGGCTATATGACCAAAGTTGTTACACTTGTAACATTCTATTTCTAATCTCAAGGGATCAAATCGATTGTTGTACTGTGGTTGTCTGAGGCTTGCAAGGTTATTCCTTGTCTCAAAGTTTCTTCTTTGAAAACAGTTTACAGCTTTGTGTCCAAATCTTCCACATGTAAAGCAATGCCCATAAAAGAAGTATCCATACCTGGGAATATATGGAGGAGGTGCTTTTCTGTGATCTGATCTTTCTGCTGGCCCTTCTTCTGATACAGGTTGTTCTGGCTGACATTCGATCTCTTCTTCATTCTTGTAGTCCTTGACAACTTCTGCATACCTTCTTGGCTTCTTTTCATTATCTGTCAACATTGAGCTTGAGGCTTCATTTGTATTCTGCTTGTATCCTATACCGGTCTTGTTGAAGAATGAATTTTGATTGCTAATGATTTGTTCTAGAACCTTGGAGCTGTTGTCATAACCCTTTGCGATATCTTTCATCTGCAGCTTGATCTTCAGAGATACTATCTCAGCCTCACGATTCTCCTTTTCTCTTATGTTTGTCATTAGTTGTTCAGTAAGAGAGTCTTCAACTCGTTTGGCTTCTTCTAGTTTGGTCTTCAAGTCAACAATGGTTTGTTCAAACCGTTGTTCCTCTTCCTTAAGCAATCTATTTTCCTTCTTGACTTTCTTGAGCTATTTCAAGGCGCTTACAAGTTCTGCCTCAAGATCTACTCCTCCTTCATCTTCAGATTCTTCCTTACTATTATGATCCTTATCCGAGCTTATTGCCATAAAAAGTACCTTGTCTGGTTCATCGTCATCATCAGAATCACTGTCACTATCGGAGTCACCACTGGATGAGCTATTGTCTCTTTTTGTGTAGAGACTTTTCTTCTTTGCAAACTTTCTTCTGTTCTTATTCTTGTAATTGTTGTACTTCTTATAGGGTTTTAAATTGCCATCCTCTTCACAATTTGAGTTCTTTGCATATGGACATTTAGAAGCAAAATGACCTATCTTTCCACATGAAAAACATTTAAGAGGTAACTTACCTTCTTATTTTCCAGTGCCTCTCTTTAATTTCCAAACAAAGTTGGCTATTTCTTCATCATCAGATTCATCACTAGTCAGTTTGTCTTTCGTCGACTTGTTATTCCCAACTTGTTTGGAGGAGACCTTGAATGTTGCTTCCTTTCTTGACGTATCTTCATCTTCAATTCTCATTTCATAAGCTACTAAAGTTCCATGTAGTTGATCCACTATCATAGTATCTAGATCTGTTCTTTCTTCTAAAGCAGAGATCTTGGGGTTGAACCTTTTGGGAAGATTTATTAGAATTTTCCGAAGAACAACTATAGTCTCCTCAACCTTTTCTCCCAAACCTCTGATGGTATTCACGAGCTGATCAACTCGAAGAATGTAGGCTGCTATGTCTTCATCTTCATTCATTCTTTGCTGTTCGAATTGTCCCCTGTAAGTCTGAAGTTTGGCTTCTTTGACTTTGTTGTCTCCTTCATATGTGGTTTGGAGTTTGTCCCACATTTATTTTGCAGAGGGACAGTTCATCACTTTGTTGAATACAGATTCATCTATAGCACTTAGAAGATGATTTCTGGCCCCTGAGTTGTTGTTGTATTGAGCCAGCTCACCTGCATCAGTTGGCACGGTATTTGGTACTTTGTACCCATTCTCGATACTCTGCCATATTTCGATTCCTTGAGATTCTATAAAGGTTCTCTTTCTTATACTCCATAATGCATAGTTGCTCCCATCAAACAAGGGTGTTCCAGATTTTCTTTTTTTAGCAAATTTCCCCATGATTACCTTCCAGCAGTTAGTCTGTTCTGAAGGAACCTGGCTCTAATACCAATTGTTGAAATACTGAGAGGGGGGTGAATCAGTATTTGTACAATTATAAAACTTTAATAAAAAACAGGTTGATGATCACCAATCACAACACATCATCAATGTGTATAAAGATAACAAGATGCACAGTACACAATAGTTTTAACGTGGAAACCCAAGTTCTGGGGGTAAAACCACAGAAGCCTTTTTAAAATAGTTTTCCAGAAATAACTGGAAGGAAGGAACAAATCCATTATTATATAGACTTCAATTTTCCAGTTTCAACTGGAAGGAGGCTCTGATTTACAGGTTATGACCTGAAGGAAGCTGCCACTCCCTAGTTTTTCGGCTTCCACCGGAAGGAGGCTATGACCTCCTTTCCTTGCCCCATACTGCCACCCTGATAAGAAGAAGATTGTTGAACCTGTGGACCTGTCATGCACCAAACCCTGCTGCTGATAACCTCTGTACTATGTTTACTGCCAAGTCAGCCTTATCATTGCCACACATACTGCTCTATACACAATCATCAGACATGCATCATCATAGAGTTTGTGTCAATGTCATCAAATATGAACCAACATCAATCAGAAAGTACTATCATCATCAAACATGTAATAAGTACACATCATAGTGCATAGAAGTGTGCCATCACACCATGGCAAGCATCATGCCATCAGCATCATCAGATCAGAGTGAATAGCATACATGTCATCATACCACTGCATTCATTTAATACTGTTCACACAATAATTGTACACCATCAACATGTCAACATACCTAGGACTGTACTATACTTATCACTGAGAATGTGTAAGCATCATCAAGCATATCTTAGGATTCAAAACATATCACTCCATATCACTGTATATTCATCATTATCATGCATCTAAAATATCATTGTCAATTCAATCACTGTCATCACTTGTACTGTAGATGATGATCTCCAAAAGCAGGGTTCAGCCAAATGTCTGTCAGGTTAAAGAGGAAGATCAGCCCTTGAGCAAATTTATACTCCGCTCCGACCTGCTGTTATTGTTGTAAAGAATACCCAACTAAAGATATGGGGAACGAAAGGTTTTTTCACTTCTCATTAGAGGAAATTTGGGGTCTAAAATGGGCCTTATAAGAAAACGTGCCAAAATAAGTTTTTGTGAGTTGGAATTCAAGAACCAATAGAATTTCAATAAAAATAAGTCAACCATAATGGTAAAAAAATGTGATTGCATAAAAAAATGTGACTGCTCCTGCTAAAAAAAATTATACTCTACTGCTAAAAAAATGTGACTGCTCCTACAGTGCTGAAACGAAGATAAATGGAGCTATTCGATGGCCATAGAATTGGATTGAATTCCTTGAAATTTTCCCTGTAGAAAAGAGGGCTCCTAAATGCTCACGACCTATGCTAGGGCTCGTGACTTCCTTCAAATGTGACTCGGCACCCCTTAAACTCTCGATTTCTGCAATCCCGATCATAAAACCAAAATGGTGGATGAGCTCTCACAAGAGCGTTATGAACGTCAAACAGAAGAGAAAAAAGAAGAAGCAGGAATTGCCTGCATATGCTGCCTTCCGAGACCCGTGCTCACTCCGACGGGAATTTCCAGATTTCGTCACTCATTCACATGTTCAATAGCTCCATTAATGTCACAATATGTTAGAATATTTATATGCGTTGAGGAGAGAAAAAAAACATAGGAGCCGACTTCATGAGGGTAGTGAAAGAATGTTTTATCATTTTATTAATTGATGATGGGGCCGACTTCTGCCACTTAGAGTTTGTAAATATATTAAATGTTTTATAATTTAAGTTTATTAAATTTATATTTTCTTAATATTTCTAAATTAATTATTATTTTAAATATAACCATGTGTGTGTTTTATTTCTATTATTACTTTAGAGTTTTAATATGTTAAGGCATCATAAAGGCGTAAAGGGTACTAATGTATCATTATGTAATGATAGGGTAGATGTAGGCTAGGGTACCAAAGGTAATGGTTTTAAGGACTTTAGTTAAGTTTCCATGACTTCATAAACAAGACCATCAAGGTGTGGGAGTGCCTAGGCTTCTCTTAGGGTACCATGACCTCTGAAAAACGCAAATGACCACTGAAAGGGTCATTTGGGCTCTTACAACATTTTCAACCCACCAAGGACACAATCTAAGACAACTTAGGGGTATTGGAACACTCTACAGGGATTTTGGCAATCTACCAAGGGCTCCAAGGGCTTCAGACTTGGGCTTGGACAAAGTCAAAAGGTCTCCTTAGACATTGATGCTTAATCAACCCTCAGAGGCTCTTCAAGGAGCACCAAGACACACTGAAACAAACCTATTGGCATCAATGACAATTTAGTCAATAGATAAAATATGTAAGGCACATTCCTGCTATGAAAAGAAATTTGATCTCAACAGGGTAGCTGGGAGATGGCGGTTGTTTGTCTATGTTTGGAGAAACGTGGTGTAAGGTCACTAAAGGATCAATGGTAATAACAAAAGGAGATAGGACAGGTACATTATATTTATGTCCTCATAATACTGATTATTCTATCTCCATATCTTCCATAGAAATAGGCACGGCGTTGTGGCATCATAGGCTTGGCCACATGAGTGAGAAGGGATGCAAATTCTCCACTCAAGGAAACTGCTTCCAGATCTGAAGTAGGTAAGTTTGGAATTCTGTGAGAACTGTGTTTATGGAAAAAATAAGAGAGTTGGTTTTATCAGGGTTGGGAAACAAAAGAAGAGTGAAAAGTTAGATCTTTTCCATACAGATGTATGGAGACCAACTCAGATACAATCTCTTGGTGGCTCTCGTTATTATGTTACTTGTATTGATGATGCAACTAGAAAAACTTGGGTTTATTGCATTAGACAAAAATATGATGTGTTTGATACTTTTAAGAAGTGGAAATCTTTGGCTAAGAATGAGACAAGAAAAAGGTTGAAATGTCTCAAATATGATAATGGAGGTGAATACTGTAGCAAGGAGTTTGACAGTTATTGTTTACACAATGGGATTCGCAGAGAGAAGACAGTCCCTGGAACACCACAAGAAAATGGTGTGTCAAAAAGGATGAATAGAACAATCATGGAGCATGCAAGGTGTATGAGATTGCATGCAGGGTTTCCCTTACAGTTTTGGGCCGATGCTATAAACACTGTTGTTTATTTAATAAACAGAGGACCTTCAAGCGCTTTGGATGGTGGGATTCTAGAGGAGGCATGGAAAGGTAAACAGGTAAAATACTCATTTCTGAGAACTTTTGGTTGTGAAACATTTTTCCATATTGATAAAGATTATAGAACAAAGCTTGAAGCTAAATCCAAGAAATGCACCTTTATTGGATAGGGGGTTGATGATTTTGGTTATCGTTTATGGGATTATGAAAAACAAAAAATCATTAGAAGTAGAGATGTAGTGTTCAATGAAAAGGTTATGTATAAAGATCAGTTGCAAGGAAAGAAAGTGGAAAAGGAAAACATAGAGTACATGGTGCTTGATGAAATCAGAGAAGATGAAGTTTCAAAGGCACTAGAAAATCAAGAACAATAGTAGGAACCTAAAAGTCCTGCAACTGTAAGAAAATATACCAGGTTAAGTAGACCCCCTAAATGATTCTCTCCTTCACTGTATTATTTATTGATGACTGATTTTGGTGAACCATAATGTTATGAAGAGGCAATGCAGGTAGAAACTAGAAAGAAGTGGGAGCAAGGCATGAATGAGGAGATGGACTCATTGGTAAGAAACCGGACTTGGGATTTGGTTCAGTTTCCTGCAGGGAAAAGGGCATTGCATAATAAATGGGTTTACAGGTTGAAGGAAGAAGATGGAAGCAAGAAGCGATACAAGGCTAGACTTGTTGTAAAGGGGTTTTCAAAAAATAAAGGTATAGATTTTGATGAAATATTTTCTCTTGTTGTTAAAATGACTTCAATTAGAACTATTTTAAGTCTAGTGGCAGTAGAAGATTTGCATCTTGAATAGTTAGATGTAAAAACAACCTTTCTCCATGGGGATTCGGAGGAAGATATTTATATGCAGCAGCCACAGGGGTATGAGGTAAAAGGTAAGGAGAATTTGGTTTGAAGGTTGAAGAAGAGCTTGTATGGCCTAAATCAAGCTCCAAGGCAGTGGTATTTAAAATTGGATAAGTTTATGATAGAACAAGGTTATGATAGATGTCATTCTGGCCACTATGTTTATTTCAAGAGGCTAGATAACGGAATATATTATATGCTATTATTGTATGTGGATGGCATGCTTGTTGCGGGTCTAATATGTAGGATATAAATGTGCTCAAAAGAAAACTAGATAAATGTTAGGATTATTAATCCTCCCTTGTCCAAATTTGGTCATATGTCTAAATCGGGAGTCCATCCAGTCTATTTATAGTCATTAGCACCATTGGTTAA